>JBAMJV010005535.1:0-225000 GCA_037951105.1 Echinarachnius parma
TAGTATGCTTTTTGAAGGTCATTCAACAGTTCTGAGTAAACACAGTTGCAACTAAGGTGAGCAATAAATCCCTCGTCTTGCAAGGTGGCACGGAGGTACTCACGAATATAATATGAATATCCGCGTTCGCATGGCGCCTGGAATAGGTTATCACGAATATGATGACATAAATGGTACCCTGGGGTACCAAATGAATATCTGCCATTTTGTTTAATTATTTATTTATTTTTTAGGGCTGTACCAGGGTATAGCGCACCCCTACAAGACAAGGGGTTAACAGCATGCTGCATTAACCCCTTACTCCATTGCCTTGAGAAAAGCCTGATAGTCAGCTGCTCTCATTGTCCAAGTAAACACTGGGGATTTCCCTGTCTACCTAGCCTTAAAACTAGATGTTTTTCACACTATTGATCAATTTGATGCTGTGTATGTCTGTATAAATTGCATAATATGGCTTTGGCCTTTGTTCAACAAACGATTATAGCATGCCTTCATTGAATCATTGTGTTAATCTTATAAGTAGTTCAAAGCTGGTTGTAAAGAATTCCTAAGGCTTAGAGTCACAAATTGACCTATATACTTTGCCTTTGGAATGCGATACAAAAGCCACATGTATTGACTATTGTCTTGTCCAGACACCTATTGAAATGCTGCACCCCTGCAAATAGTACAAGTCAGAGTACTTTGCAGAACCCATTGTCAGAGGTCATTCAGACACTAATCTACGAAATAATCCCTTCAGCCTTTTGATAATACTGGCTGGCAGACAAGCCTAAACATGTAAACAATGTTCTAAAACTTTTGGTTGAGGGCTGCACAGTCAGAAAGCTCAAGCTCAGATTGGAGCTTCAATTCATAGATCAAATATTTTAAAAACTGGAATTTAAAGTGCTTCTGACATTGGAAAGCTCATGTAAGTTTGAAATTATATTCAATTATAACCCCCTGTCATGTTAAGTTTGATTAATTGGTGAGATTTTAGCTAGAAATGATTTTATGATTTTTGCCAGTCTCACAAATTTGTTTACTGCAGCCTGCCTATGAGAGTGACCCTAGGGTGGGTATAGCGTGCATACAATCGCGCGCTGCACTGCATACACAACGCAATGCGGTTGTGCTTCGAGTGGACACAAGATGGCGCTACACAACGCGGTACCCCGGGGAACAACGGTACCCCGGGGTACCGCGTGTGTCATCATATACAGACATTACCATGTACTGTTGTGTGTAGCAGGCTGAGCTGTGAATGCAAAGACAATAATGCATGGATGGCATGTGTCGGCCATTTGCCAACACATGATTTGTCAATGAGCTCTGTGCTACAAGGAGATTGTATGGCTTGTAAATATTCATACCCTAGTATATCAAACCAGGCGATGTGCTAGACATATCGGTCCTGTTACAGAAAGAGATGCAATCGATTGTAAAGTTACAATAAATTGCAAGTCAGATCATGAGACTACATAGTAGGCTACATGCACACATCTGAGTGATGGTGAACAATTGTGACATCATTCTGATTTGTGGTGACATCATTCTGATTTGTGATTATATTGCAACTTTACAATCGATTGCATTTCTTTCTGCAAGTACGGGACCCTAATATGCACCATTTACTTTGTGCAACAAGGCAAGTTTGGAACACAGGTATGCAATCTTTCCCAGGCCAGGACACCACCATAGATATACTGGATAACGCAGTAACGTAAGCCCCTTGACTTGCAGGGGTGCATAGCATTCACCCTCCACACTGGCACTGTCACTCCAGCCGAGCTCCTCCCGTGCTCTCATCCTCCACACAGTCGTGCACCTGCAACCGGGCTGCAACCACGCACAATCTTTCTCAACTATACGTACTATAATCCCCCTGGCCTTGTCCCGCGAAAGTTTCTGACTAAAGTAACGATGACATTCGGATTCAACATTCACTCAAAAGTACAGTAATTAAATAATTAATGAACTTACAGCGTTCGGACCGCTTGACGCTTGACTAAAGTAGTAAGTGGTCAAGTCGAAACTTTCCAAATCCAAGCTAGATCGATAATAAATGTGTTCCCGCATGCTAAATACCCGGAAGTAGCCACCAACATATCAAAAACGTCGTCTGCTATAGAGGAACAGAAACCGCGCGTCCAATCCCTCCTCTTAATCTTATATCTTTCTTCCCGAGTCCCTTCCACCCTCCATCCCTCCCTCCCTCCCTCCCTCCCTCCTTGCGGTCTCGATCCATACATCCATATATATCCATCTACCAATCCATCCATCCATTCATTCATTCGTCCATCCATCCATCCATCCATCCATCCATCCATCCATCCATCCATCCATCCATCCATCCATCCATCCATCCATCCATCCATCCATCCATCCATCCATCCATCCATCCATCCATCCATCCATCCATCCATCCATCCATCCATCCATCCATCCATCCATCCATCCATCCATCCATCCATCCATCCATCCATCCATCCATCCATCCATCCATCCATCCATCCATCCATCCATCCATCCATCCATCCATCCATCCATCCATCCAACCCTCCATCCATCCACCCGGGCCATCCACCCGTGATTCATTCTGGATACACACCCATCCATCCATTCATCCATTCATCCAGGCCTTCCATCCATTCATCCATTCATACAGGCCTTCCATCCGATCCATCCACCCACGTGATCCATTCATCCACCAATTAACGATCCTCTATCCGTTTTAGTTGTGTGAGTGGAGAAGGCGGGCCCTCAGGGTTGCCAGTTTAGTTGTTGTGTGAGTGGATGGGGGGGGGGGGGGGGGGGGGGTCTGTGGCTCTCAGGGGCCTGGGAAAGTGAACAAGTGAATCAATATGACTAAGAATGTGAAGAGAAAATATATTTATACAATCATAATGTAGGCTAAAGATGGATGCTATTATGACAAGGCAAATAAGTCTGTTTTAAACTTTTTAGCAAAGTGATAATAATGTATAGGGCCCAATAGCTCTTGATATACTTTAAGTGTGGGGGAGGGGGATAAATATGAAAAGAGAGAAGAGGGGGGGGGGGGGGGGGGGGGGTGAAGAAAACTGCAAAAATACGACGGAGAGAAAACGGGCGTGGGAGAGGTGGAATAGTATAAAGTGATAGAGGAAGAATCTGAAAGGAGACAAGCCTGAGGAAGTGATGAAAATAATGAATATGCATGGAGTTGAAAGTAAAGAACTTGTGGATGTAGAAATTATGTCATTCAAGAAACTAGGAAGGGGACCAGAGCGAGGGGAACGAATATAATAGAGGAATGTGAGGATTTTAATTATAGCAAGATATTTTAAACATATCTCTGTCATCAGTATAGAGCTAGGTTGGGGAGAATGTGGAAGTAGATGGAGATGGAGCTCCTTCGAGCCCAACGAAGGAAGATATGGGGCATATACATGGGCTTACGACTATGTACAAATTAAAGGGGATACGATGAAAGTGATAAAGAAGAAAAATATGAAGTAGAAGAGAGGTTCGAAAGAAGAAGGGAATGAGAACTGAAGTAGAAGTAGAAGAGATTATAGAAATAAAGAAATACTGATATAATTATGAGCTTGCAAGCTGTTCTGATGAAATTAGAATTTTGGATGTCGCCCTCTTGAGTTGTTGCCTGCCCAATTAATTTGCGATCCGAGCCGTTGTGATGTGACGCCGTCGGAAAATACGGGAGATGTCATAACTTGGAATTACTAAAATATGAGCTGAAATCTACTTAGCCACGAAAAGGGATATTTCAAATACAGGATAACGTGTAATTGACCATCGATTCCTTTGAAAGACCTCTTCAAGTTTCGTGTTATATTTCCATAATATTGAGATTTGTGTCTGCCTTCGTTCGCATCTCGCGTTCAGCGCAGCCAACGCGAGAGACACCCTTTGCTAGCCAGCTCCGCCAGCGGCATCGGCAGTGAGTTTCACTCCTGCCCGTACCACTGGCGAGTACTTAGCAGCAGCAGAAGCATTTTAGACTCCAATCATTTGCAATATGGATTGGGGGGAGAGTGGACAAATAGATGAACTGGAGAGCAGCTTCGCTGAGCTTGGTTTGGAGAAATCGATCACAAGTGGATTAAAGGTAATTATTCACCAACTCAAACAATCAACCGGTCCAACTCCAAGTCCAAGATTCAATTTCAACTTAATTTCAGACAGAGGCAAAGCAAAGCTCAGCCACATGTAGATCGACAAATCTATCGCTTTCATGGCCTTTTTGACATTATTATTGTTATTTTCACTGTCGGCATTCTAGCGATAGACGCTACTGATACACTGTGCCTTGCGCAGTAAGAACACCGTAGCTCCGCAGTAAAAGTTACTTACGGAAAATCATTTTTTTTTGCACATAAAACACCACATTCTCACACTGAGCGACATTTGTAGCCCTATCATTTTATCAATACATTTAGGGCTGCTATAATACTTTAACTCACCGATATCGTGTGTCGCTCTACATGTCATTCTATAATTACGGCGAATTGTGAGATTTTCCACAATTTTCCATGCCTCTTCTTCGGTCTCTCGCGGTACTTTTTGTTCAAACTGCAAAAAAAAAATATATAACGTGCATCCGTATGCGCGAACACTTTTTCAGAAACTTAGGCAGCTAGGTACGGTCAACAGCGCGCGCGCCGCAAAGCTGCTATAACTTGGCGCGCCCAAGTTCTGTATATATATATTATAAATCAGAAATTTGTCTTCTTTAATAATTAATGTTTGGATATAATCATCAGTCATTCCAGTCAAAATGATCTTGTTTTTTTTTGCTGCAAACATGAAATGGCACTATTGATGTTATTCTCATATTTTCTTATTTCTACATTTTGTATCAGACTGCAGAAGAAATAGAAAGCTTGACAGTAGATGAGCACCTGGGAGATATTGACAGAGCAGTATTTCTATTGAGGTAAGAATGCAGAACTTTACTTTTGGACCCTAAAGATAATGTTAATGGATAAATTAGTCTAAGTACTGTAATTGTAAAATTTGAGAAATCAATTTGGCGTACATTTATTTTTAGTAGTGCTGTAACCGATCATCGGATCGGCATGCCGATCACGATCCGATCATACATGATCGGACCGTTTTTGCCGATTTCCGATCATGCAGAAAAAATCAGAAGATCGGATCGGCAAAAAAAAAAAAAAAAAAAAAAAAAATCTGTTTTTTTTTCTTTGGAAAATGATCCCAAAAAACATATTTTGGGAATATAAATGAATACCAAAGCAACATATATCCATATGAATAAGCCCAAGGTAATCTTGTATGGGTATGCTTTCATTTAAAACTGATTAACTCTCCTTTTACAAAATTACTGGGCCGATTCTGAGCTTAGTCCCATGTGATTGTGAAAGGTTACGCCAAATTAATCACATGGGACTAAGCTCAGAATCGGCGTGAGTAATTTTGTAAAAGAAGAGGTAATCAGTTTGAAATGAAAGCATACCCGTACAAGATTACCTTGGGCTTATTAATATGGCTATATGTTGCTTCGGTATTCGTTTATATTCCCAAAATGTGTTTTTTGGGGATCATTTTTCCAAAGAAAAAAAAGAACGATTTAAAAAAAAAAAATTTTTTTTTTAGCCGATCATCCGATCCCGATCATCGATCCGATTTCGAAGATCAATAAAATTTTGCCGATCCGATCAAACGATCCGATCATCAAGGTCAGTTACAGCACTAATTTTTAGTTATTAACATCTTCAATGAATACACAATATATCATTGGAAGTCTTTAAGCATACATTTGTTGATCATTCTTTAGCAGTGTTTTATTTTTGTTATTTCCCCCAAAACAGTAAATTATCATTAATTAGATCGCTCTGATATTTATAAATTTATTTATTGAAGGTATATAAAAAAACACTGAGTGTGGTCATGTGACCAACGTATAATATGAAATTGCATTATTCACAAAACTACAAACTAAACTTGAGGATAAATTTAATTGTCATAATACAAATCATGTAATTAGTCAGTGATAAAATGAAATTATTTAATTTTGACAAATTTCAATATCAATGTGTGTGTGTGTGTGTTTTTTTTTATGAAAACAAAAAATCAGGTTAGTATTTTAGTGGATATAATTTATAGTAGAATCAAGGATATTACTGTAATAAGGTTCTAGTGTTTATGCATGCATTTAAAGAACATCTGGTGGCCCCAAACAAAGAAAAACATAACAAATTCTGATTTTTTGTTGTTGCCCATTCTGTTTGCTGGAATTAAGGATCAATGAAATTTGGTTGCCTGAGGCTAATTTTTTTCGGACCCAGGCCAGCGGGCCTATTTCAAGGACTGCATTTATTAGTACTTGCAATATTTCTCATTTGATGTCAAACTTAAAAATGAAAAACAGTTTTGACCCAAAACGTCAGTTACAAACCGTTATCCTTGTCACCATGTGCAGCATTAATCTATAGAAATCCCCTGTTTAAACCCAACATGTTGAATCAAGATTAGTAATACATCATGCCTACATGTGCTGTGATGAGATTGGTACTTGAGCAAACGCCCTCCAATCACAAGATTTGATTGATTTGATTTTTGTGTTACTTTTGTGCATAATGCCCAACATGACATACATATAATTATGTTGTTCCATACAGGTCTATAATTAATGGGTATGCAACAGGTGAAGATGAGAGTGATTTGTGTAATCACAGACTGGAATGCTCCCCATGGAGTTCAGAGAGTGCACATGAAGTGCTAGATTTATTATGTACATGTGACTGCTCTAGGGTAATATCGAATTGAAGGACCCTTTGGGAGAACAGTGCAATTTTTAATTTAGCATTAAGAGGTTCCCCTGGTTAAAATTAACCTTATAATTGTATTTCAAAAATTGTGGCAATATTTTTATCTAGAGCGTCAATATAGAGACACAATTTTTTGTAGCATATTGTCAAGAATATGTGCAGAGAAGAATCTTTTTGAAAAATGATTAAATGTGGTAATATTAAAGTATGATTGCCAAGTTTTGTGGATTCATATTTTTATCTGCTGGAAATGACACTTTAAAATACTCCCCTTTTAAGTACAACCAATGGACATGATGGTACACTGTGCTGCACTGTTCTGTAGTATTCGTACTACATGTACAGTAGTATCAAAGAATGAACCTAGTTTGCTACAAGAGGGCAATTTTGTAGGGCATGATGTTAGCATGATGTCATTCAGCATTGTATAGTATGTAGAATGTCCAAGTTATCACATCCTGTTATCACATCTTTGTTTTGATAATATCTTGAGAATACAATCCACATTTGCAAATTGTTTAGCTAGACATGCTAGAAGTTTATAGAAGGGGTACATGAAACAAATGTGTGTTTACATAATTTTGGCTACACGTCCATGTTTTAGCATTGTTGCACATTGCATACATACTTGTGTATTTATTAATTTGGTAATATGTCAATAATGTTGTGTAATAACTCTTCTGATTTTTGTTATTTACAATTACAGCAAAGTATGCAAGTTTATAGATGTTTTCTGCATAACTTATAAGATAATATGAGTACATGTATGTATAGAGGAACATTTAGGTGGGCATATATTTGTAGAATTAATTCAACACATCAAAGTCGTCCGGGAGACAGTTGAGGAAATCATAATTGTTGTATATTTTAAGATTATGAAAAAGTGCTTCAACCTTGTCATTGTTGTTTCACATAATTTCTTACATGGTCTAAGATCTTTTCCTTGCAAAAAATGTAATTTTACAGCTCATCTGCAGATTTCATGAGCCCCAAGATATAATTCTCTAATCGAAAATGTGTAATTTTCGTAGAATTTTCATAGAATGCAAAACATTACATTTTGCAGCTCAGTCTGCATATTGTGTGAGCAATAGCAGGCATATCAACCTCTTTTCTTGATATGTGGACAATGTCTATTGTTCTTAGAGTAAGATCAGGCATGAACCAATATTGATTAACCTCATTTTCAAGGACCTAGGCTAGGCTTCTTTCAATGATGACCATTTAGAAAGAAAGAAACAAAAACAGGCTGCAGCTCTTCTTGATTTAGTTTATAAAATTACAACTGAGGTATCAGGGCTTGCAAAGTACAATTTCTTTGATTTCAGGTTAAATGCTGATATTAAAAACAACATCTTTATGAATTTCAGAAAGAAAAACACATGAGATTTGTGTAGAAACTGGGATTGCAATGTCATTGATACCAGTTTGTGCTTACTGCGAGCGCTTTTGCTTGAGAGTTCTGTGCATTGAGATTGTGCATGTTTGATTTCTAAATGCATAAATTTGATAAAATGATTAAAGACACTCACCAAACTAGATTACCTTTTGAAATGAATTTCTTTGTTGTTACATTGAAATTTTACTATTAAAATGAAACTGGTAACTTAATTGTGACATTTTAAAATATAATGAAATTAAGATCCACACCATAGCTATCATATAATCACATCGTGATTATATTTAGACAATGATGCAGTGATAATTGAAAACTTTATTATTTTGATGTTAATAATGCTCATCCTTGGTCTCCATTTAATGCATTCTATCAAAACTGAGCTGCAATTCTGGAGAGTTTTGAGATGCTGTTTGCACGTCGTAATTTTAATAAGACTGCAATTTATCTCCCAGGTGTACATGCATGTACGGTGTATGTTACAGAACATGGAGGTTTGCCTTGTTTTTCCTAATTCACGCCGCTCTCTACCTGGGGAGCTGGCCTCGTGAAGTGCCCTTTCAACTCAGCATGCGTTTACCTGTCTAATGAATGTACTCTTTCTGAAAACAAAAACAATGTTTGGCTTTCACACGCACAAGTCCACACATACTCCTCCCCTCCACCCCTCCACCCCCCCTACAAAAAAACAAAATTTCTGTCAGACCTCACCTGTTCAGGTGAGGCTTAAATATATTATATACTTGGAAGTCTGATTCATGTTCAATCAAACCTGTAAATTATGCATTATAGTGACCACACCAAGGGAACAAGAAAAGTGGCCATGCAGTGTAGACAGGCAAACTCTTATCTAGACAGATTTCATAAACATTGCTTTTATCTGCAAGGGATCACTTTTTTGCCACCATCTATAGGAGGTTTGCTGCGCACTATCTATAGACAGGTGGCCGCTAAAACATGTTTTGACTGTTCATGTTATAATACATCATGCCCATTATAAACTAAACAAAAATATCTGTATGGTACCAGAGCTTACACACAAAAATAATGTTTTGCCTGATGGCTTACCTATTATTATTAATACATATTACAAGTACACAATGCATGTACCTGTTCAGGGTGTTGCAAAGAGCTAATTCAGGGTATTGATTCATAATGCGATATATACATTTATGCCAAAGGTGCCAACTCATTCCACTCAGCATGCATTTACCTGTCTATAAACGAACATGCTCAGTTTGATATTCTTCATTCAGGTGTACAGACACTGACTGGAAACAAATTAACAAAACAATACTTGCTTTACATCAAGCACACAAAACAATTTCTGCCTCACTTAGCTTGCCTAGTACAGGTGAGCCTGTGAGGCCATGCAGTGACGCTAATTCTATTGATTCATTTAGTTTGTATTTATTTGTGCTATTTCGTCGACTCATTGCCAAAGTGTGAGAGCCTTAAGGGCATATCGCCATAGACCCCGTTTACAGTGCAGGGCCGGCCGAGACGCGTCTCGGCCCTGCTTAAATTGCGGTACTCGGCCCCCCAATTTTGGTGCGTTTACAGTGGCGGTCTCGGCCCTCGCGGCCGCCCTTTCCAATATCTTGTCGTAGTGGCGCTCTGCATGTAAACAAACCATTATTTTGTGGGCGTGACGGGGTCACAGAACAAGGGCGCGTTATTTGCAATTAATTGTTTTCCCAATTTGGCCCTGCATTTGGCCTTTGAGCGTTTACAGTGAGAAAAAGCGGGGCCGAGACGCGTCTCGGCCGGCCTTTTTTTTCACTGTAAACGGGGTCATAGTCCTGTTTATACCAGGGTCTTTGGGGGCCTCTCAACTCCATAAATATCAGAATACCATTCCATTTTTCTTATGAAAATAATGAGGGATCTTTTTGTGTGCAGTTCGTACAGTACCATTGAAATAAGTTTGAAGCCTGGAATGTAGTGGTATATATTATCGCGATGCATTTAGGCTTGGCAGTGTAGTGCCGGCGGGCATTGTGTGCACCAATGGAGCATCAAACTAATGAAACTATCCCTTTGAAGTGTGGCTACCATTGTTCAAATTCGGAGCCGCTATTGTTGGCACCGGGCGCAGATAATCAATACCAGGGGCCCTGCTGCGTGCACCATGTAATCCTGCGTGTATTGGCCTGCCTGCACCACCGGGGAACCACACCAGTTCAATGCAGTAGCACTTGACTTTATACAGCCCTGGACAGTCTGCGCTGGTTATAGCTGCATGGGAATGAAATAAAACATACTCGAGGGCTAGGTGAAGATATAGCCACCAAAGCCATGAATAGACCCTGGCAGTCAATGACCAAATGTGGATTTCAGTGCAAATACGTTCCTTAGTGCTAGTTCATTATTGTTAGCAGCCTGAAAATTAGACCCCCAAAATAAAATCTGATGTGATATAATATAGCATGCTGATAGGCTACCCTGGGTAAACAAAACTAATTATTATTATTTACTGTTATTGCCCATACTTTTACCTGTCCCGAAATATGGATTTGTATGCTCGCAGTTTGAGATGGATCATGGATCACATACTATTTATACAATAGTATTTTTGCGCATAATGTTTTATTCATTCATAACTCGCTGTCAAACTTTTCAAAGGCAGTCCTTACATTGCAACTTGCAAGGTATGTTCCACGTAATCAGGCTCATAAACATGATTTGAGAAATTCCTTCTTTCCCCGTGTATTATGTGACTTGATGTCACTGTGATGTAATGTCACCATCCCCCCCAAAAAAAAACTTAAACAAATTATAAATAAATTAAAAAAATCAACTAACAAACAAAAACAAAACAACACAACACAATTAAATGACCAGGTTCTGTGTAATGTTGATGCTAATACCATTCAGGTGTGACCAAGGAGTTGTATTCTTGGAGTCATGATGGTCTTAGAAATAATTGAACATTAATGATTAATGATTAATGATTTATATATTTTATATTTGCTCTTTGTATAAAGTGTGTTGGTGTGTTTGTGGGGGGGGGGGGGGGGGGGGGGGGGGGTGTCCGGGGCGTATATAACCTTGCAGAAACTGTTGACAACGTCTAATCATAGATATCATACCCCCACAATTATTAATATGGAAAATGAAAAATGATTTCTGTTTGTGGTTTCCTTAAATCCTTAGTTCTGGCCAAGAAGTGCAGCGAGTCAGTGTGGTTCAGAATCTGCCCAACCTACTTCAGGAGAACAATGTGGATGCCTTGCGGAGAGTGGTGCCCAAAGTCCGGGTATGTAATTAACAATACATATTTTTATGCTTCTGCATATAAACGCTTTCATCTATAGGGAATGGAATTAATGAAACTAAGTCTTCAGTAACTGCAAACAGTGGATGATTGTGAAAGTTAAATCTAGCCACCTTCGTTATTGATTGATTGATTGATTTATTTATTCATTCATTTGTTTATTTATTTATTACTTAATTTATTAATTAATCTATTTATTTATTTACTCATTTCCACAGTTGATGGGATTGGAAAAGTGCTCAAAAATTCTTTGATTTACATTTTAAGTTAATAGTGGTTCTTGTGAATGTTCACATGAGCATGTCTATTAAATGCAATTTAATCCTATCAGATATCCTCACTGATATGTTTTCTATGTTTGTTCACTCGGGTTCGTCTAGAATGTGAAGAATGCTTACAAGGCCATGCAGTAGTAAGCAACATAATATAAACTTATTTGTTTACGGTTGGGTAGACCCTAGCTATGGTCGGGCCTAATGACAGGCGGGATTGCCTATGAGGAAGTATAACCTAGGATGTCATCTATGAACCAAAAAAAAAAAAACTTTAGAGATCCTAACCAGCTAACCTTGTGATATATTTGTCAACCATTAGCAGAGGCGTTTTGTTAGAACTGTGTGAGAATGAACCTCACAAGTGGTTTTGGAAATTTTAGGAGCAACATGATTTCAGACAATTCTCTCCAGTTTATGGAAATATAATTATATATATGAGATTTTTAATTACCACGGTCATCCAATGAATGCTCTGTTGGTGTATTGTGCTTGTGATAAAATGGTAAGTGTCTTGAAGTTGAATGAATGTGATAAAAAATGATTTTGATGCCATTGAGAATCATTGTGCAAATTTATGTCAACAAACTTTTACTTAGTTTATTTTCTGTTTATAAATAACAAGCTTCTGATTAGTTAATGTGACATACATAATGTATTTATAAAGATGTATAAAGGTACATGCTTTACACTGGTAAGTAATTTAACACCATATTCCTGCATATTTTGTTGACAACAAAATGATTATTAGACATAAATGTTGTATTCTTTCAGGTAGCCAAAATGACACATCAGATAGACAAGTGTATTGTACATGTAGGTCTTCATTTGTTGATGGTTGATGCAAGAGTTTGTAGTGGCCAAACTAAATTTCTAGTTGCTATTGACACCTGGGCCACTGCTAAGGCCGGGCAAGCCCTGAGTTAACACCATATTCCTGCATGTGTTGACAATATAATGATAAGACATACAGTGTAGCCAATAATTATTTGGACACCTTGAAAAAATTAAGCCTGAGTCATGTCGGAATTTTTTTGTTCCGGAATCCGCCGGTGTTGTGCCGGTCGGAATCCGGTGTTCCGATAAAAAAAAAATCTGCCAATGAATGATACGGAACGAACACGCACTAGAAGGTCTGCCATGGTTTCGGCAGCGCAGGCATGCAGGCCCCGCGCTGCGAGACAGGCCAACTCAACTGCCTTGACTTTGCAAGCAAGTTGCACTCTTAAAAAGTGCCGAAAAGGAACGAAAATGTCTCTTATTTTACTTACATGTTTGTATGGCTTTTAAAATAAATACGAGAACAATTACCTGCAAAAACAGCAACAACAAAAATGCGCTGATTATATCTCGAACATTTTCTAACTCGCTCGAAAATGCATGAACTGAAGCTAATACAACGACACGAATAAGTCAACACTAACTTATAATTGCGTGCAGGCTATAGGGTCTATTTTCCTACGCGAGATCCATCCGCTGGGGATTTCCCCAATTCCCGGCGGATCGATCTCGCGCAAGAAAATAGACCCATAACCTGCACACAAAGTATACAAGTGATATGACGGGCTGTGTCGGAGCATTATTAGTACCGATATCGATAGAGGGCGGACTGGATGTCAACGTTTGAGAAACGTTTTGATGACATATATTTATGGTACCGGCGCAGCTAGCTAGCTCTGACTGATAGCGCTAGCAGCTGCATGACTGTGCGGGGCGCGCCGGGGTAGCTAGCCTAGTCGATCGTTAGATCGGCTTTCATATAAACGCAGTGGAATTCTTGTCGTTGTAAGTTGCATTCGACATCGTCTTTCTTGTACTTTTTTGTCATTTGTTTTCTTCTGTTAGTTTTCTACTACAAAATATGAATTTTTGAGGAAAAAGAAGTTTTCCGTGATTTTCATCGGAATACCGGAATGGAGAAAACATTACCGGAACACGCACACACCGGACGGATTCCGGTATTCCGTCCATTCCGACCCATTTAATTTAAATGATGCTAGAACAAATTTTGAAGAAAATGTTTGATAAAGAGCTGCCTAAAATTCATTGTATGTGTTTATTAGATGCTGCTTTGTTGAAATCAAGATAAAATATAAGACCATTTTTGAAAAATTATCAAAATAGTTAAGTTTCCTATTTTTCAGGGTGTCCAAATAATTGTTGGCTACACTGTACATGTTGCCATCTGCTAGCATGGATAAATGCATCGAATGTTCTAAAACATTTCTGTTCTTTTGGATCTCTTAGGATGTGTTACATCTTGGTAACCAAGAGTTACAGGATGCTGCGACCAAGGCCTTCATCAAGATAGCCGAGGAGCAGTCAATACCACACCTCACCTACGCACAGACATTCCTACAGACCATCCTGCAAAATGTAGATAGTAGGGATCCAGGTAAGAGTTGTTATTATGCTATTTCTCATATCTACACCAGTGCCGGTATTCATTTCCATTACTTAGTAGCCCAAATTGGGATTGAATTAATTCAACAACTGAACATTGTAACAAAACTGTGATACAATAACGTCTTCAAATATTAAATTATTTAGATAAGAAAAGGTCTAAAAACTTATTTCAATACTTATTTCAATGTTGAAGATAAGTAAAGTTTTCAGCCTAGTGATATGTTAAGAAAATTTCATATTTAATCTTTGAATAAATACCAACCCTTTTGAATACTTATCCAGGACTCTTTGCTTATACTTTAATAGATAATGACAGTATGAGCCTGCACTTACACGCTATTGTTCATGTTTGAACAGATAGTAAGCAAATAATTACCGTTGGTGAAGGCAATGGCACAATCTATCACTTCCGAGGCAATCTGGATGTAGCTATCTTTCCGAAGCGAAGCTGAGGAAAGATAGCGTATACATTCAGATCGCCGAGGAAGTGATAGATTGTGCCATTGCCTGAAACCAAAAGGTGATTATTTGCTTTATATTCTACATTGGAAACATTTCACTGGTAGCTAGGTCTACGAGAAAGACAACTTAAACTGCTTTTAATGTCTAGGCCTAGTTCTAACACAGTACCGGTACTAGACTTTGATCTACTTACCAACAATGGCTATTCCAATTGTTGAACTCCATGACAATTCCATAGCCTAAGGCTATAGGCTAGCACTTGGGTCTATATAAAATGAAAGTGAACTCCAACTCCAAGTCAGACTCCAAGAAAATTGTAATCAATGATGATGAAACACTAAAACAGTTCATAAGTCAACGTTCTAAAGTCTAAACGTCAGAGTCATGGCAAGCGGTGTACGATACATAATCAGTGCAAAGTACGCATTACATGCATTTGTAATTCGCGCAACACACACATCCGCGGTTGCATTGAATTGACCGTGCAGTGTGTGTGGCTATTCATATCCCGTATTAAATGAAGCACACCTACCGTACCCGGTACCGGTACCTACAATACAACGGTAGTGTTGGAGTCATACTTCTATGGTCTGCTGAATAGTGCGGAATTTGAATACACACTCTCCACAGCAATTCAATGCAACCGCGCGCATAGAGTTATCGCGCCACTTATCGGTATTAAATTCAATGCAACCGCGGAGTGTAGATAGTACTTTTTATCTAGTGAGTGCAACGCACTTTCACCCAAGATATCTACAGAGTGTAACGAATGGGCGAAACTATATTTCATCACGTGATTAACTTTTGACCAATCGTAGAGCAAGATTCTTAGTATGTGGAATATAATACCTCTTGTCATATCTCAATCTGCTAAAGGTCAAATACAGATAGTTGTATAAACAGACTAAGAAGAGGAAATAATTGAAGTATCACAGTTATACGATTGCATGGTTGATGTTGTAATGAGTACTAGAAAAAGGGGGTGAAATATATTCATGTTCCCATTCCTTCTTAATTTGTTTAATTTTTTTTATAAAAGGTGCAAATGTGAACAATAGCCCACCAGAGCATTATTGTAACTCTAGAGGGCCAATCAAATGGTCCACTGCATTTAACTCAAAAAGTAAAATTAAACAAAATACATGTATCAATACCAAAAACTACATTGATAGGAGGTGACCATGCGCACGGCCTTTAAAGAATTGAAGACCTTTGGTTGTTATGTTGCCAACAATATGATCTGGAAGAGTGTTCCATGTTCGAACAGCCGAATGAGTAAAACTTCTATTCAGAGTGTATGTTCGAGCATCTGGAATAGTGAGTGTGTGGTCTAGCATGGATGTGATGTAGTCACACACCGTCTATCTAGAGGAGGAGGAAGCATATCAGCCAGGGCCCATATTCATGAAAGCCTGCTAGTCTAGTTGCTTGCTAAGTCTATTTTAGATGGCGAGTCAGCGGATTAAACACAATATATTTTAGTTGCTAACTAGGGTTAACTGGGTACCTAGAGCTTACCCAGCTAACTTACTGAAGTGTAAGTCAAAAAGTCAAGTTCTCAGCCTAGAAAATGCTAAGTAAATTTCTTACTTAATCTAAGTAAATATTGAATTGAATACTAGCCCAGGTCTTGTGGGCAGATTCTCTTTTCTCTATATAACATACTCTGCACATAAAGTTTAGAATCAAGAAATTATGCTAGTCTGTATGTTTGTCAATGAGAAAAGGGACTGTAAAGGGGTGCATTCTTTATAAACTGAAATTAAATTGATATGGAAAATGTGTGTCAAGGAGTGCTTGAGCTTTGATCCCGCCAGAATCTTTATCAGTGGCAATATGACAAACAATTAATCATGTTTTGACAAGCTCTCAACCTCTCCTCAGACTTGCGATAAATTTTTGTTAATAGGAGGTTTATTTAAAACATACAATATACATCTACAATGTTTGTTGACGGAAGATTTTTCCTTCTGGATGCCTCTCTATTTCAGTATTATCTGTTTTTATTGATTTTGATCGTTCAGACTAACAGTAAACATGATTAAGACTTTCATTTAAAGAATTTTGATTTAAAGAATGCTATTTAACTATTCAGCAACACCATAATTCAAATGTATATAGTGTTTTCTAATTCTAAGTTGCCTATTTACTCTGAGACATGCAAATACTTTACCTAAATTGCTGATACTTGTAAATACAATTCAGTACTTATTTAGAATCTCTGCTGATATGTTAGGCATTCCTTGGGCAAGCTTTTAGGTTGTCAAGAACAGCCTTTGTGAATTATGTGGATTTGTTATTTAACTGGTTCACATGTGGCATTGAATCTTCTGTTGTTGCTATTTTCCTCCAGATATCTCAGAAGCGTGGTTAGAAGTGCTACTCCAAGTGATTGTCCATCTACCCAAGGAAGTCTTGAAGAAAGATGTGAGTACACCAGTATGAAAGTGATCCATTAACTTTGTCAAATAAAAAAAAGCTTTAAAAAAAAGCTTATTTCTCAATTGTAGTAAAAATCGATGGGCAGTAGGTGATTAAATCTAAAAGCACTTTTCATTGTAAACTTTCACTAGGTAAACAAAGTTCTTTTTCACACATCATTCAGAAGAATCGTACAATGATATTATATTGTAATCTTATAGTGGATCGCTTTAACCAGTTTCCATTGTTTAGATGTTTACAATATCCATAGTTAACTAAAGTAAAGGAGGGCTACACACTATTTTTTTTAAACACTAGTAACCCTTTCAAAAAAAAATTCACCTGAAAGTTTTGATAATGGCCTCAAAATGTCATATGTAAACTATCTACTATCCGAAAAACACCTACTACAAGTTAACAGCTAACAAAAATACCTTGCTGCATGCTTAGCCCTATCATCTCAAATATAGTCAAACCTGTCTATAGCAGCCAGCCTGCCTATAGTGGCCACCTAAAGTGATCCCAGCAGAGAAAAACATTGTAATGGAACCTATGTATAGAGGTCACCTGTCTACAGTGGCCACTTTTCTTGTTTCCCTTGGCTGGTCACTATACACAGGTTTGACTGTAGACTTAGAATGGAACAAAGCTAGTGTGGTTTATGAATATTGAGATATATTTTGGTCTTTGGATCACTAAGTGATGTCTTGTATTATAATTTTTGCCAATGAACGGAATGAAATGGTATGTGAATTAATAGAGGATGTACAATATGTAGCATGTTTGTGTAGTCATATAAATGAGTGATTTATTAAGAAAATAGTTCTTTTTATGACGATGAGCAATTGGAAAATTGTTAAATGAAAACAAAAAATGTTGTCCTCTAATAATAATTGTATTTTCAATGAACACTAAATGTTTTGTTATTTTTTGTCTAGTTTATGAGTGGGAACTTGCAGAAAGTTCAAGGGCGGAGTTGACATACCTATTATGAGCCACAGACAATACCACACGACCCACAACCCCAAACCACACAGACTCATTCACCAGTGGGCCCTCTCTATTATTCCCCATCAATTGAGTGTTGGCCTCCGTCACGCTTTGAGTAATTGTCTGTGTAATTTCTGCAAACTTGTAGCTCTGTTCCTTTGAGTTGTCTTGTTTGTGGATTGCACAAAGACTGACATTTATAGTATTTTGAATGGCGGGTTTAAAAGACCTATTTTTGTACAATCCCCAGGGTGCTTTTTATCTAATTCTCTTATATGTTAGCCCATGATCAGTGGTTATAAACAGGTGTTCTTATTTACTTATCCAGCAGGGATAAAATGAATGTTTTATTTTCGGGGAGCTACTTTTCAACAGGGATGCCAGAATTCCGGCTATAGCCGGAATTCCGGCTTTTCCGTTTTTTTAACAAAAATTCCGGCTCAAAAAAAAAAAAAAAAAAAAAAAAAAAAAAAAAACGATTTTTTTTATTTTTTTTTTTAATTTTTTTTTATATTTTTGTAGTTTTTTTTTTGTTGTAGTTTTTTTGTTGTAGTTTTTTTTGTTGTTGTTGGTAGTTTTTGTTTTTTTTGTTTGTAGGGGGATGTGATCCCCAAAATAGGCTCAGATTGCACCAGAGAGCATCTGGAACCCCAGAGCTTCCAGGGCCCTAAAGCGGGCCCTGGACCCTGGCTAAAGGGACTTCGGGCTTTGCGCTCGTGATATGCGCTTCGCGCGCATTATTTTGAGTCTCCACCAATTTTCAGGCCCTGGAGTCATTTGCCACTGGCATCCCTGTTTTCAAGCTTGCCTGCATGAACATAGCACTTCAAAATTTGTTTTGCATTCAATTCTTTGCCATTTTGCGGGGGGTTCTTTCATGACTTTCGGGGGCTAAATTGCCCCGAGCTTGTATTCACTTCAGAAACAATTTTCAAACGCTGATTATGAGCGCACACACAAAAAAGAGGTGATGAACACATCCAAGGGGAGTACAATCTGAGCGAACTCAATTATCAAGCCTATCATAAATGACTTGCATCTTTATGTAAATGGAAATTTGAGAATCAAAATGACAATGATCAATATAAATCAAGAGTTGTTTATCTTGAGGAAAGTACATGGTAACATGTGTACATGTACATACCATGTATCTTTGTGTGAGGATAAGTCATATTATAAGATAAGATTGATTTATTTCAGAAGTTTGAGTAGCCCTCGTAAAATGGGGTAAATTTTAAGATCTATAAATTGGTACTGTATCATTGTAAAATTAATTTTTGATCAATCATAAGAAGGAATTTAATTGCTAAAGGGTAAAGGGAGTTTTATTTTGCTTTGACTTGATCTTCCACAGATCTACACTTAGACCCTTGATAATTGTTTGTATTTTTGTTGTAACAGGAGTGTGAATGACACTGTGTTTTATTTTGTCCTAACATGACCTTCCACAGATCTTGCCCATAGCCCTGTCCAAAGGCCAGTTGGCTCAGTGGGTCCAGTGCAGTGTAGTCTAGCCAACTGCTGTCTTCTAGACATGATTTCTATAATTATATGAGAGTAAATTGATTTTATCATAAGAACTTGTGTAACTTAATCCCTAAAAAACTAACATGACTTTTATTTTGTCATAACATTACCTTCCCCAGATCTTGCCCATAGCCCTCTCCAAAGGCCAGTTAGCTCAGTCGGTGCAGTGTCGTCTAGCCAGCTGCCGTCTACTAGGCAAGATTGCCACACGCTTTGACACCTTTATGTAAGTGTCAGGTCACATTGACCTTAACTTGCTCTTAACTTAAAAGCCCCGTGAGAGTTTCACAGTCAACCCCGTGGGAGTTTCACAGTCAACCAAAACACAAATATGATCTTGAAATCACCCACAATTGTAACTGACATATGAAATGATTTCGGGTGAAAAAATTAGAATGATATTTCTGGGACTACTTTTTCAGCTCGCCTGCATGAAAACATAACTCTAAATTTGTTTTTGCTTTGAAATCTAGATACGCAATTTATTTTGGCTCTCTTGTGATTTTTTTGGGGGGGGGCTCCTTTTGGCCTTTGGGGTCTAAATTGCCCTGAGACCCTGTGTATTTTAAAAACTGTGTGGTAACAATTTACTTGTATTTCTTGTAAATGCAAACTTATAATTTGTAACAATTATCATATTAAGTTGTACAGGGGAGGATTGTGTTTTCACTCAACTTATGGGGCTTTAATTTTTCTATGTACTATGTATTGTGTTGTGTTCCGAAGGAAAAAGGAAATCATAGATTTGTCTTTGTAAATAGCTGTGTAAAGTTTGTATGTCTGTATGTTTCTTTTATCTGTATTGCCATGTATTTACATATCTTGGTATGTGTTTGATTATTTATTTCATGCGTTTAAAGACTTTCCTAAAAGGCAAACTGTGTTGATCAGGAAAATGTTCAATTTGAACTGTTACCTTAGAATTAAAGTTTTTAATTTTCTCTATTAATAATGGGAAATTACATTTCATATAGGTTGTATGGTGTATAGTTTCAATGTCGATGAAGCAAGTACATGTGTGTATAAGAATGCACAGTATGTGCTTATTATACTCTATTGTGGTGACTATCGGCCCAGTTGTCATAACATGTTGTGAAAGCATGGAACTTCTACAACTTCTTGTAGCTTTTTGATGCAAGACATCCGCGGTGTATTCTTAGGTTTCCTTATTAAAAGAAGTCCTTTGCCCTCCTCGTCCCCGTCGTGAATGTTCCCAGATTTTGTTTCAAATTACCCTCATTCTGACACCAGTTTGGCGTGCTGTCAAATCATGTATGAAGTTTGCTCCTTAAAGGGATCTAGTAACTTGTCCAAATCCTCAAAATCCTATTGGAATTTTACCGGTTCCCTCATAACGTGTTGTATTGGTATTAACTATTTAGAAGCATGGGACAGGTTTCGGTTTGTCAAATTTCCTTTTCATTAAAAGGATATTTACGATTTGAAGTGTTCAGATGTTAAACTATTCACTGGATAGTCGATCGTAACCATGTACAAATTAAGTCAGTGCAATGAGTTAGTGAAAATCACTTTGCATTTTTGCTCATTACTCGGCCATTTAATGTCCAATTAACTTGAAATTTTACCCAGTGGACATATCAGATAACAACATACATTGTATCAACCATTCATCACTTTTTGCACGTGTCAACAAAGTTACCATATATCACTTTAAAGCCTCACAATAATTTGGGGAAACAAGAACAAACTATCTGGAAACCCTCCAAAGCACCAGGGGGGTGTTTCACAAAGATCCTAAGTTGAACTTAGCACTAAGATGGTCTTAAATATTATGGAAAGCCATTAGTGTCTTGAAACATTTTTGTAAAAGTTATGTTGAATGTTGAAAGTAAAAGTTATGTTGAATGCATACAAATTTAATGTTGATTCAAATCATATATATTTTCTAATTATCAAAGAGATTTCATGAATTTTATGTGAAGATTATGAATCTCTTTGATAATTAGAAAATATATATGATTTGAATCAACATTTTATGCATTTCAACATAACTTTTACAAAAATGTTTTAAGACACTAATGGCTTTCCATAATATCTAAGACCATCTTAGTGCTAAGATCAACTTAGGATCTTTGTGAAACACCCACCAGAACTGCTACTGGCACATCAAATGATTGCAATTATGAGGAGGTAAACGGAGTTGATTTTGTTTGCTCAATGATAATGAAATTGACAAAGTTATCCGGACAGATAAATATGACTTATGTACACAGTCCCTTGTATCTGCACGTAACTGTGTATTTTATGTAGGTAGTTGGCTAAATTAATGATTTCTTGTTTATGAAAAATAATGTTTCAACATATAAGATTACTACTATTTTGGACATATATACCTTTATCAGTTTTTACGTTTTTTTAATTTACCCAAGAGTTACATCCACACATGATGATACTTTCTTTCACATGATTGTGCTCTAACTTACTGAGATAAATGGACAATTTGGGCAAAAACCATAGTGGGATTTTAAATTAGCATACTATATAAAAGTAGAAATTATGTAAATGTGTGGTAGAGTACTTTGAGACGTGATGAAATAAATAAAACTGGGTCAACGCAACACTAAGGAATAAACTTGAATATCACATAGAAAATAGAACACAATTTATCAATGTCACCATTGAAATGGATATATTTGGAAGTGTACTTTCTCTTTGAAATCTAAGATTTAAATGTACATTTGCGAGTCTGAACCTTGAAGATGGATGATGTATATAACTTCCTTTTTCTTTTCCCCCTTCAAATTGCAAACAGTAAAATGGGAATACAAACTAAATATTTACATTAGGTTGATTCAATGTTGCTTGCAAAATTGAATCGAAATTGGTCTGCCTGCTTAATTTTGATAGAACAATGATGCTGAAACTTTTATTATGTGAAATATGTGTAGATGCGGAGTAGAAATAAAAAGTAACAGAACATATTATTGTATGCAATTGTTCCTCATCTCATATGGTCTCATGATATGTTCCAAATCATTCTACAAGATTCACACGCCTTCATTCTAGAAACTTTAATTATGTGAAATATGTGTAGATTCGGAGTAGAAATAAAAAGTAACAGAACATGTAGTATGCATTGTTGTTTTCATCTCACATGGTCTCATGATATGTTCCAAATCATTCTACAAGATTCACACGCCTTTATTCTAGAAACTTTAATTATGTGAAATATGTGTAGATTCGGAGTAGAAATAAAAAAGTAACAGAACATATTATTATTATTGTATACATGCATTGTTCCTCTCATCTCATATGGTCTCATGATATGTTCCAAATCATTCTACAAGATTCACACGCCTTCATTCTAGAAACTTTAATTATGTGAAATATGTGTAGATGCGGAGTAGAAATAAAAAAGTAACAGAACATATTATTATTGTATACATGCATTGTTCCTCTCATCTCATATGGTCTCATGATATGTTCCAAATCATTCTACCAAGATTCACACGCCTTCATTATAATGCATGAGTTGTTTGCTCTAGTCAAACAATGTACATGTACGTGCTAGCTGACATATTACCCCTGCCAACATTCCGAAAGATATCTTCTTGCACTGTGAACAAGTATCTATTATCTAGTCGGTATTCGATTACGCAAGTGCGTGCAACTTGACTAAGTAGCTACATGTAAGCTAAGGGGATAAGGGACCAAATGCTATGCCTATCACCATCCCATTTGGCCCTAGCTACTATCCATATACAGTCAAACCTGTCTTTTGTGGCCACCTGTCTATAGCGGCCAACCTGCCTATAGTGGCCACCAAAAGTGATCCCTTGCAGAGAAAGCCAGTGTTTTAGAACCTGTCTATAGAGGTCACCTGTCTACAGTGGCCACTTATCTTGTTTCCCTTAGGTGGTCACTATACACATGTTTGACTGTAATACTTATTGTATACATTTCTCAGAATGGAAAAAAAAAAAAAAACAGGGCACAGGGTATTTAGCCCCCGAAAAGCTAATTAAGAGCCATATCAATTCCCATTGAGTTTGCTGTGAACACAAATATTTATGAAATTTCTGAACATTGCTATTTCAATAGAGGCATGCTTGCATAGATGCCACTAGAATAAATAAATAAATTCTCTCTGATAAATCAACATCAATTGAGTGTGGTTTATGTTGGGCACAGACTACCCTACACATGGGAATCTACCCCCACCCCCCCCCCCCCCCCCCCCCCCCCCAATCCCATGCTGCATTTGTGAATTGACACTGACTATGCCGCTGGGTAGATGACCCCTTTAAGTACCTGTAAACAACCAAGCGATTCATCTGATTGACTTTTAAATATTATTGGTATGAACCTCTTCTTGCCACCAGTCCAGCCTTTCAATTGAAAAATAATGATGGACGAGTTCCCAGGTCGAAATTCCCATAGAACCAAAACCAATAGAAACCCATCTAGGCCTATTAATGGTTTAAATGGCCTAAATTTAGGAACCAGTGCACTATAACACTGATTGCCCATTGACAAAAAAAATCATTCGGATGGGCATATCTCAGCCAATACGTAATTTATTCCTTTGATTTTCGGTATTTGGACATTATTAGTTATGCTCTTTTTGAAAATGAAGTCCAAATTTGAAAATTCAAAAAAAAATGTTTATGACATCATTTATGACATCACACTTAACCACTCTATGAGTTTCCTTTGGGTTTCTGTGGGACCCATATAGACATTTCCTATAGAAACCAATAGAGACCAATAGGATTGTCCTATGGGTTTCCTATAGATGGGGTTCTATGGGAATTTCGACTTGGGTTAACCCATTCCTTTCTGTTCATTGCAATCCTTATAGAAGGGGCTCCACACTGACTTTGTTGCGAGTGTTTTGCTAGTGAGACCACTAATACGTAAACCAGGGTGTCTTCGGCCAGTTTTTGAGAAAGATGTGTTTTCATATATTCTTATAGGGTAATGTAAAAAATCAGAAATCTGTTCAAGTAAGTGAACCTCAATGAAAATACATCTTTCTCAAAAAGTTTCTCAAAGTCACCCCGGTTTACAATTTTCTATTTTCATGGCCTAAACATAAAATCTACTGGCCTTAAAATGTCATTTCATTTGTAAACTATCTATTATTTGAAATGCGATCATAACTGAAGTTATGGATGAGGCTTCACATGAAAGAATATAATTTTCTCCTTCTATCATTACCAGTTTGAACATATAATGTAGTTGCTTGATACATGTAAGGCCAATAGATAACTTTCGTACAATTTTGCTGTCCATACCAAAGTAAGATCTAATTGGCCCCTTGCCAATGAACCTATGTTAGGGCTGAGCCCTGCTCACGACATAAGAGTCAATATGTAGTATGTACACATCATGTTGGTCCCAGTGAACATTGGGTTATTAATATACATACATATGTGTACAGTCAAACCTGCTCTAGCGACCACCTGTCTATAAAGACCACTAATCTTGTCATGACTTCCTTGGGAGCAGCTTGCATGTTAATGAACCTGTCTATATTGGCCACCTGCTTATAATAAAGACCATATTTTCTGTCTCTTAACTCTTTAGGGTGATCTTCACAGATATGTTTCACTCTATTTGCCATTGTTCCCATTGAAATAATTATATCATGTATATATGATGACATAAACGGTACCCTGGGGTACCAGACGAAGATCTGCCATTTTGTTTAATTATTTATTTAATTTTTAGGGCTGTACTGTGGGTACAGCGTGCATACAATCGTGCGCTGCACTGCATGCACAGCGCAATACGGTTGTACTTCGAGTGGACACAAGATGGCGCTACACAACGCGGGATACCGGGGTCCAACGGTACCCCGGGGTACTGCGTGTGTCATCATATATAGATTTTCATTATAAGCTGTATACTTCTTGTCATATTAGACTACATTAATTTGTTATTTCTTTTCATTTGCAGGATCAAGAAAGAGATTCTGCCTTTAGTGACATCTCTGTGCCAAGATGTGGACTATGAAGTCAGAGCATGCATGTGCAAACAACTGGACAGTGTGGCCAGAGGGCTTGGGTGAGTCTTTACAATGTTAAAAATAAACTTTTTAGCCTTGTTGCCCAGTCGGGCAATTAAAAACAAGATTTAAAAAAATTCTAGTGGACCATAATCTGATTCTGGTGGCCCTAATTAAAGAAAAACATTGATGCATTTAACATTTGGTTACTCATTTGGGGCCAGTGGAATAAGTACAATTTGGTGGCCCAAAGCTAATTTTTTAGTGGCTCTGGGCCAGAAGGCCTGTGCTAATTTTGACAATTGGTCTATATCCAAATATTACACAATTTGGAGTTCTTGGGGTTTTGATTCCTGGCAAAGCACAATTTTCTTCCCCCATTGAATTTATTCAATTCATTATTGGTCAGTTTCCTTATAAATGTTAAAATTCATAATTTGATATGAAAACAGTTATTTTTTTTTTATTATCACTGTTTCGGTTTACCAGTGTATTCAAATCTTTGGATGAAATGCCAAAGACATACTTATCCTGGTTCAGTTCAGTTCAGTTCAGTTCAGTTCAGTTCAGTTCAGTTCAGTTCAGTTTATTCAACACTTGTCATCAAATGCATAAAATACATAGTTACAGAGAAAAAAAAGGAAAAAAACCCCAACAAACACATAGGACATTCATATTACAGTGTTAGGGGTTAGCAGAAAGGAGTATGGCTCCTTTTATGAAAGCTAACCCATGTATATATACTTGTACTAATCAATACACTCCAATGCTTGCAATATCAAGAAAAGTATTAATAAACATCCAGTTTAAAAAAGAACTTCAAACCAAAGAGTATATAGTCAGTATACGTTAACATAAAGCATGAGTTAATTACCCCTTATCATTTTGCAGATTTTTACCATGAAATATGATATATTTTCAATTGATTTTAAAAGTTATTATAAATGTGAAAATGTGATTTGATTTGTTTTGTAAGGTTGGAGCCCACAAGAAGTGCAATACTACCTGAACTAGTGGAGCTAGCCAAAGATGAGGAGAGCTGTGTTCGACTTGCGGCATTAGAAACCATAGTTAGCCTTCTCAGTCTCCTAGATGACGGTAAGTCTAATTCACATTTGAATTCTAATTTGATTTACATCTTTATTGAAAAAAAAAAAAAACTTCTATGACAATGCAATAAAAATCTTCTTTCTATTTACCTATCTACTAGATCCACTTTAAATTCAAATAGTATTTTCAAACCGCTTTATTCATGAAAGAAAGAAAAAACTCACATAGAGTAAGAAATACATTTACGATATAAACTCCTCACAAAAAATTCTGCAATTCAAGTTTGAGCGTTCATATCTCTCCTATTACTTTATTACCGTTCATGAATTTGGTATCATTGGAAAGCTTGTATTCCTCCCTTTACATTGATATGACATTTGCTATGAATATTTTATCATGGAATGTGCATGACACCCGAATATGGGGCAAAGTCAAAAGTGAAATGTTGCAAAATGCATTGATGTTGTCAACAGTGTACCCTCCTTTTGTTTGGAGAATAAAGTGTTCTGAATGATGGTAAGTCGGTCATGCGTGAATGTCAATGGCGTATTAACGTTTTCTTTGGAGGATGAAATGCGTCTTTATGATTTTGAGATGGTGCAATAACGTTTATGTATGTTGTTAGGAAGATGTAATGTGTTTTATTGACTGATTGAGAAATTATCATTATGTTTGACTTTTACACAGATTATTGCAAGTTTGTCAGTTTTCCAAGTTTACACAAAGTCCACAAAAATTACAGTACAAATGTCACTTTTCATTGTCCAAACAACAGAATAATTCATTATTGTATTCATGACCACTTCAAAATCATTCCATCCTCCAGGGTAATGATAATACGCCATTTAGATCATGCATGATCGCCTCAACATCATTCAACATATCAATTATTCTCCCAATGACATGATAAATCATATTGACAATATCAATGCATTTTGCAACATTTCACTTTTGACTTTGCCCCTTATTCGGTTGTAATGCACATTCCATGATAACATATTCATAATAAATGTCATACCAATGTAAAGGGATGAAACTAAGCTTTCCAATGATACCAAATTTATGAACAGTAATAAAGTAATAGAGATATGAACGCTCAAACTTGAATTGCGGAACTTTTTGCAAAATTCTGTGTACAAATAAAACAATGATAATTTCTCAATTAGTCAAAAAAACACAATACATCTACCTAACAACATACACAAACTTTATTGCACCACCTCAAAATCATAAAGGCACATTTCATCCTCTAAAAAAGATGATAAAACGCCATTGACATTCACGCACCATTCAGAACACTTTATTCTCCCAAGAAAAGTAGGGTACACTGTTGACAATATCAATGCATTTTGCAACATTTCACTTTTGACTTTGCCCCATATTTGGGTGTCATGCACATTCCATAATAAAATATTCATAGCAAATGTCATATCAATGTAAAGAGAATACAAGCTTTCCAATGATACCAGATTCATGAACGGTAATAAAGTAATAGGAGAGATATGAACGCTCAAACCTGAATTGCGGAACTTTTTGTGAGGGGTTTATATCCTCTTTTAGAAAGTAGTTATCTTAGTCTACTAGAATAGTCTTATAGATGTTAGTAGTGTTCAATCAAAACAATCCTTAGAGCATCCTTTCTTACACTAGTTTTTAGCTCATCCGGCCCGAAGGGCCCGATGAGCTTATGCCATGGCGTGGCGTCCGTCGTCCGTCCGTCCGTCCGTCCGTCCGTCCGTCCGTCCGTCCGTCCGTCCGTCCGTCCGTCCGTCCACAGTTTTCAAAATGCTTCTTCTTCGTTATTTTTCAACCGATTTTGATTCTGATTGTTTCATAAGATAGGGCTAGGAGGGGGATTTAAAACTTCTACACAGAATTTTGAAATTTTTCTCCATTAATTAATTATGGTAATTTATGCAAATTTATTCCAAAAATCACAAAAAATGCTTCTTCTCCTTCATTTCTCGACCGATTTTGATTTGGTTTGCTTTATCTGGTAGAGCTAACTTTGGTACACTAAACTTCTACACAGAATTTTGAAATTTTTTCCATTAATTAATTATGGTAATTTATGCAAATTTATTCCAAAAATCACAAAAAATGCTTCTTCTCCTTCATTTCTCGACCGATTTTGATTTGGTTTGCTTTATCTGGTAGAGCTAACTTTGGTACACTAAACTTCTACACAGAATTTTGAAATTTTTCTCCATTAATTAATTATGGTAATTTATGCAAATTTATTCAAAAAATCACAAAAAATGCTTCTTCTCCTTCATTTCTCGACCGATTTTGATTTGGTTTGCTTTATCTGGTAGAGCTAACTTTGGTACACTAAACTTCTACACAGAATTTTGAAATTTTTCTCCATTAATTAATTATGGTATTTTTTTATTTATTTATTTATTTATTTATTTATTTTTTTGTTTTAATTTATTTATTTATTTATTTAAAATTTTATTAAAAAAAACAAAATTTTGGTTATTTTTTTTACATTTTTAAATTTATTTATTTATTAATTATTATTATTATTATTATTATTTATTTATTTATTTTTTTTTCCCATGTCCCTTCTGGGGCATCAAATTTATATTTTTTTTGCTCTAATTTAAAAAAAAAAAAATTTTTATGTCCCTTCCAGGGCATCACATTTTTTTTTTTTGACCAGTTGAATTAGTGTACCACATGAAATTTGCGATATTTGATGTTGCGAGATGCCGGATGAGCGCTACGTCATTGACGTTCTGGTTATAATTTAGGATGGAATTTCCAATTTTTATTAACTTCATATATTGTGTGCCAGAATTTGTCTGCCCATGACGTATACATTGAATTCCTAGAACTTGATATTTTTTTCCATGCAAATAATATGAATAGGAAAATATGATAGAAAAATTGTACTACAGTTATGTCAACCTTGCATGGTGTTGTTTCGATGAATGGATAATTAAATAAAGCTTAATAACTTGAAAATCTGAATGGGACTGTACTGACATGTATGTACCTGAGACTGGAACAAAATTTCCTCTTTAAATGTTTTGATGAAATAATATTGTGAATGATTTATTTCTAAATTATTTTGTTGTAATGGTTGCATTAAGTAGCTCTTAAAATTTAGGTTGTCTGTCAAATGATAGAATGAAATTAGTTGAATGTGATAATGATAGAATGAAATTAGTTGAATGTGATAATGAATGGCAACTCAACATTCCGTCCCTTTTCGACCATATAAGATAATGCAAATAACATGCATGATGTCAGTTTAGCACGAGTCCATATCGTATGTCCAGTTCTAACCAATAGTGAATGTATTTCTAGTTTATGGTGATTTGGATTTGTTCCTTATGAGATTCGTGTCAGATTTTACAAAAGTTTCTGACTAGTGCAAGCTGAGCACATGTATTGAAACGGGCACTGGTTAATGGCCTGGTCAGATATCAACGGATATCGGAAACGTATGCCCAACGAATAGACAATTTGCGAAATGAAATTATCCGGTGATGAAAGTCGTCTCCATTGCTTCATGTACAACGCACATCACCGGACAAGGAACGGACAAGAAACGTATAGAACGAATGGAAAATTTAGCTCTCCGTTTGACATCCGTTTGCGCAATCTGTTGATATGTGACCGGGCTATAAGAACTATCATGTAGGTTGGAGCCTTTTTTATGTGATGTCAAATTTTCAGATAATAAGTATTTATTATATTTTAAATAAATATTTGAAGAAAAGTACTGTTTAAAACTGCTTATCTACACAAAAAAATGCCTGTGTAGTAAAATAAGAGTCAATATAGGGCCTAACCTTTGACCCCAGCTGAATCTTTATCTGAAATGTGTATCTTATATGAAAGAGAGCTAATTCTGGTTTCTACCAGACTTCTAAACTTTAAATATGATATAACTCCAAAGAACAAAAGCAACTAAGCACTGTTCTCTTGTTAATTATGTTTTTAAGAAAAGTACCTTTCGGAATGTGGTATTATAAAAATGTATTTCTGTAGTACCGTGGAAGAGAAATACATTACATGTTTAGTGTATTATAAACAGAGAAAAGATTCTGATTTCTAAATTGTGACATTTCCACTTCTCTTCTTGAATTGCATGATGCACAGCCCATTACATCCCACCAGGTAGAGACTCACACATTTTCTAACACATTTGTTTGTGTGAAAACTATAAAATGCATGACTGCACAGCCATAATATTTGCACTTACGTTACAGTTATATGCTGTTTGCATTTCATTCATTGATTTTCCCATATATATGATTGTGTGTTTTTGTACGAGACTTTTGGCATGATTCATAAAGTGAATTTGACTGCATCATAGCCATATGCACAAGAGTTCCAATATGCTGTTTTTGCATTTAGTTCCAATATGCTGGTTGCATTTTATTTGTGTGTATTGACTATTTAATGTTGATTGTTTAACAGTTTGATTTTGCTTTGAACAACATTAATGCATTGAGCTTATTTAGACTGCTTAGATCTTCACATACAATTTGCACCTTTATGTTCCAATATGCCGTTTCAATTTGTTCATAAGTTATTTTTGGTTTACCTTCTAATACATTAAGTGATTTTGAATAAGTTTTTCCCACTGCATGTTTTGTCTTTGTTTGGGTTTTATTTTCATCTTGCAAATTTTATTCATTTTTGTTCCTTTTCAAATTTGGGTTATTGAACTTATATTTCATGTTTTGCAGTGTGTTAATAAAAATCGTGAATGCATTTTAGTTATCGATTTGTTTTGCTTGATTTGTTTACATTGCTTTCCTCCTCATGGCCATGGGTTTCTTTGATTTAATTGTTTTATTATTTATTTTTTTGTTACTGGGAACTAATGTTTGAACATTATTGATTCTGGACTGCTCTGTACTTTGTGAAGGGTAAACCTATTGCATGCAGTGGCGTAGCATGTTTGGACTGATGGGGGGGGGGGGGGGGTAACTTAAGTATTTCTTGTTCACATATATGTTATTGTTTTTGTCAAATTATTGGTAGAGGGGCATGTGCGCCCCCCTTGCAGCAAAGCCATTGGCATGCAATCAGTCAATATGCATGGAATAAATGTACATACAGGACATGAGGTCTGTATTACAAGAGAGATCTGGTCTCGATTTGATCCCCATGGAGGGATTAATCATTAGTTGTGTTCGTCAATGTGAAACATGTTTCTTGTACTGCAAAATAAAAAAGCATGGAAGACTTTGGACAGAGAAAAGGCATCTAAGAAAAATATATCAAATGATTTTAGCCTAGGTTTGTTTGTATACATGGGATACACATCAGATGAAGTGTGGAAAGAAAGATAAAAAAGGTGGAGTTGAAGTCAAAAGGTTTACAGTTTAATCATTAGTTGTGTTTGTCATGTTTCTTGTAAGGTACTGCAAAATAAAAAGCATGGAAGACTTTGGACAGAGAAAAGGCATCTGAGAAAAAATGTATCAAATGATTTTGGAGTTTGTATTATATCTTAGGATACACATTCAAAGGAAGTGTGCAAAGAAAGATAAGAAGTGGAGTTGAAGTCAAAAGGTTTACAGTTTGAACCCAATTGTTTTGATTCAAAACCTTTTCTTATTTTGAAGTTTCAGCTTACCGTTTTTGTTCCCATCAAAGAAGAGATATTTAATATAGCAAGTCTGTTCTAATTTATACATGTTACAGCAAACCTGGTCTTATTCTGACTTATGTACAGAAACCCTGTTAGCAACACTGCCTGTAAGCTAGTACTGTAATTACAATTTCCTTTTTTTGTTGTTCCTACAAACTGTATATTTGCTAAAATGATAGAGAGAATTATCTCAGTCAATTCATTTAAATTAATAATTTACTAGGGTGTTTATGATTGCATTTTTAGTTTTAAACTAAAAGTAAGAAAGCTGTATCCAGGTTAAACCATAACTAGCCATTTTTGTGAGAGGTTAACTTTTTGTGAGTATCTGCAATACCTGAGCGCTGATACTTTAGGAAGCATGTACTACATTCACTATAAAGATGAGGCTCAAGGACAAAGTTTGCAAATGTTCCTGGATTAATTTAAACTGTCTGAACTTGTATACACATATTTGATTTTATTACAGGATGCATAAATTTGTCATAATGGTTTGTATATTTTAGGCAAAATAGGTTCAGGGTACAAGTCTTGTGGCATAATTTACTGTTAAAGGAAAATACATTGTAGGTTCGAATAGAAGTCATGACAATTGTATTGACAACCCATTTAGTCAGATCTGCCCAAGTAAATGTCTGGTATTCAAAGCCGACAATCGCTCCCCATTGTGAACTAGGCTATTATATATCTCTGAAGACTGTCATTCTCAGAGCGTACATTCTTATACCAATTCACACCCAGCCTACTGTATTTAAATTATTATTTAGGTTGTGATAAAAAGATAAACAATATGACATAATTACTAGTGTATTATTTAAGAAAATATGTTCAGGCTACAAGTTTTGGTGATTGTATTGACGACCCATTTAGAGTCAGATCTGCCCAATGAAATGTCTGGTATTCAAAGCCGACAATCGCTCCCCATTGTGAACTAGGCTATTATATATCTCTGAGGACTGTCATTCTCAGAGCGTACATTCTTCCAATTCACACCCAGCCAACTGTATTTAAATTATTATTTAGGTTGTGATAAAAAGATAAACAATATGAAATTATGATATAATTACTAGTGTATTATTTAAGAAAATATGTTCAGGCTACAAGTTTTGGTGATTGTATTGACGACCCATTTAGAGTCATATTCTGTCCTCGTAAATGTCTGGTATTCCAAGCCGACAATCGCTCCCCATTGTGAACTAGGCTATTATATATCTCTGAGGACTGTCATTCTCAGAGCGTATTCTTATACCAATTCACACCCAGCCAACTGTATTAAAATTATTATTTAGGTTGTGATAAAAAGATAAACAATATGAAATTATGATATAATTACTAGTGTATTATTTAAGAAAATATGTTCAGGCTACAAGTTTTGGTGATTGTATTGACGACCCATTTAGAGTCATATTCTGTCCTCGTAAATGTCTGGTATTCAAAGCCGACAATCGCTCCCCATTGTGAACTATATCTCTGCTGTCATTCTCAGACCCTATTCTAATACCAATTCACACCCGGCCTACTGTATGTAAAAGACTATTTAGGTTTGGCAGTCGGCAAACCGTTTGTGTTTGCCTAAGTAGCAGCAATAAACAAAAGGTGTGTGTGGGAGGCTGGGGTCTGGGCAGAGATTTATAGACTGACTTATCAGTGGCGTAGCTACTAGGTGGGGGGGGGGGGGTTATGGGGAGGGGGCACATGCCCCCAATAATTTGACAAAACAAAACAATAACTTGTAAGCATAAGGGATAACATCATAAAGATAAAGAAAAACATAGAGTTTGCGACCCCCACCCCAACACCGACAGTCTGGGCTCGCTATGCCACTGCATCTTAAAATTATTTCAGGTCCGTCTGCACTGCCCCCAATAATTTGACAAAACAATTTAAAAAGCAACAAGAGTTGCCTCCTAAAAGTAAAGAAATACAAAGAGTGTGCTACCCCCCCCCCCCCCCCTCAATATCAGTCTGATCTCGGCACCTCACTATGCCTCTGCATCTTATTATATTATTTCATGTCTGTCTGCATTCACGTGAAAGAAAAACATTGACACATTTGGAAGAATGGAGGGATGTTTTTTGTTGGTTAAATTTACGTGATTGGTGATGGGTTAAGTTAGCAGAATTGCATTAGGTGTGTGGAATGGTCCATAGTCATTGGTTAATAATGTTTTAAAAGAAATAAATTGCATAAAAAAATCCATCTGTTGCAGACCACAATATGTCATTTGTTAAATTTCAGGTCTATATGGCATACCAAGTGAAATACAAATAAGATATTGACGCAATCAGAAGAAGAATGGAATAAATTAGTGATAGAGATTTTTAAAATGATACATCTATAAACAATAAATTGCATCTTAAGAATTCAAAATTGAGCTAGATTTCTCCAGATTTGTCTGTAATCAGTCTGTAATAAAATGAAAGAAAAAAGATCATATTATGAATGAAACATAAATAATTAATACTGGTTGTGAATTCATGTTAAAATTTAAATGCAAAGCACCATGGGGGTGTCGGAGAGTGAGATGTCTTTTAATAATTAGGGTTTGCCTAGGTATTGAAGTGATAGACAAAATAAGTTATAAAAATAAGGGAATAAATCAGGGTCTACCAAAAACTTAAATGTTAAACATCTAATTACTAATTTTCATGCTTACATAATATGCACAGCTAGAATAGATCTTGACAAGCTATTTTACACGATAAGATGGCTTTATGCCTGTTCAAAATTTCTAGCAAGGTTCCTGCGTTAGCATAAGAATACAAATTAACCCCAGTGTCTACTCACTACAGTACTATTTACTATCAGTAGCCTGTTTGCGCTTTCTACTTGGGACGGTATTATTTAATAACTCACTTTCACTCGAGTGGCTACTCAACATTGTGGGCAAATATTTTGCTTCCATGACCACTGGAGAGCCATTGTTGTTTTCTCTCGCTTGTCGGGATTCAGGGGAATTTCTGATTAAAATAGAAGCAAACACAATTCAAGTGAGAGTTTCGCTGTGATTGGCATTCTACGAATAAATAAATAGAACCAACTATATTTCAAGAGAGAGAAAGAGAGAGGAACTGCAACTTTGGTATCTTTCAATGGGATTGTTCAAGAATATTCTATTGGTCAGTGTTTCAACTAAAAAGATTTTAATAAAGAAACTAATGTATGTTTTTATCAATATTATCAAAACTTTATTTTTCAAAATCCTATTAAAGCAAGACTTACCAGTAATCTAGACTGTTCTCTCGAGTATTATATCAAGTTTGAAAATGGTTATAAACCTAAAGGACAGGATACAGTACTAATGTTTCTTTTCTCTAGATTTTATTTTCATTTTGAAGGTTTGGCCATCGCCAAAAGAGTTAATTGTATTTTTTTATAAAGAGCAGTCCTTTTGCGAGCCAATCAAATGCCAATGAAGGCTTTGTGATATTTGTGTAATGGTAGTCTTGATACTATCATATTGCATTTCAATCCCCTTTCAGCCATCACATCTATCAATGTTTTGTCAAATTAAGCTGCCACATCCATCCAAATCTGTGTATATAAATCACATCCATCAATCTATCAATCAGTCACACCTATCATGCAGTACATTTCCCATCACATTTGATCATCAATTTACTCAATGATTTTAAATTTTGTATTTGTTCTTTCAATGTTTAATTTTGCCTACGAGTGTTGTTTGATTAGACGTGCTTTTCACTCACTGCATCGTATAATTAATTTTCAATGCCATGTGCTCATTAATATATATATTTTGTTTGCGTTTGATTCCACTTCACAAATTCCAAATTCGTGTTTGATTAAGGACTTTTTATTGCGCGTCATCATGAGACTTTTTATTGCGCGTCATCATGAGACTTTTTATTGCGCGTCATCATGAGACATGGCGTCATCATAAGACATTATGTCATGTGTTTAAAGCCAATGTGTATGTAGAACACATCTTTCCAAGCATTTCCTTTGTGTATTAACAGACAGTTCAATTTGTATCTGATGTATTCATATTTCATATATGGCAATGCTAGAAAGTGGGTATTTTGCTTTGTGGCCCAGTCGGGCAAGTAGAAAACAAGATTTTCAAATTCTAGTGGCCCAATGCCATGAATTCTGTTACATGTACATTTGGATGCCCGTTCAGGCCAGTAGAGTTTAGGATCATCATCAATATTAAGCATAATTTGGTGGCCTAAGCTATTAAGTGGCCCAGGGGCCAGTGAGGCTACAGTGCTAATTTCTTGCATTGCATATTAATATCTCATATAGATATAATAACTTTGCATTACATCATTCAAGTCAACATGTCTACTGCCAAATTGAGAATGTGGATAGGTGTTGTGTACCCTCTATTCAGGTAGTAAACGGATACTGTAGTTGATCTGCCGTGAGTAAAACTGGTCTATTATGTGACATTATCACATCTCAGCCACTTTTAACATGTGATATAAAAAGTTCCCTAAATTGTCAACATTGCATGGTTGTGGTGTTTTTTTGTTAACTCATGTTAAATAAGACATTATTTTTTGCTGTGTACAGTGATTGAATTTTTAATCCCAGGTCTCTATTACTTGTTCCTAATTTTTGTTTGCATGACTTAAAGATAAATGCATGCCTGTATGATATATTTGTTTGTGTTACTTTATACATGTTTACCAAAGATTGTATTTGCATTTTGAATATTAAACATTAGCTGCATGCATAGTTTATAGAGATGACTGAAGATTAATTAAAATGATTTGAACATTTCTTCAAAATTAATTCCGATCGTCATATAAGTACAGGGTGCTGTGAGCAGATAATATTGTTTTATTTGGTATACATTGAAATAAAATGATCAATTTAGTTTGTATTTAGGATATGAAAATCCTTTCCAGATAAGTGTGTCAAATTTGTTACAGAGAACAGAATATAATGATGCATTATAATTGCTCTAATATACAAAAAAGTTACATTTGCCAGAAATATGGTATTAGGGAGACAACACACAAACTGATACATTTTCCTTCTATCCCCTTATCAAATGTTATTCCAGATATTTGTATGAATATACATTCCACCGCTACTAGGAAAAAGTTTTGTACGGATACCTAGAAATAAACTGACTGCATTTCCCCTTTATTCCTGGAAAGAAAAAAAAAATCAAAAAGAAAAAAAAAATCAAAATTGGTGGACACATCTGGACAGCAGGTGAGGTGAGAGAAAGCCATGAAGCGAACTGAAACATTTTCGCTTCCTTAATTTTGTTCTCTCTTTAATTAAACCTTTCCCTCCCTAGATACGTGTACTCAGACTATCATTCCACTGGTGCGGAAGTTCTGCGAGAACGCCATGACCAATGAGGACTCGACGTTGCCAGCGGTCGCCAGGCAGTTTGGCAGGTTGTGCCACGGCCTGTCAGGTGAGCTATTCTCGTAGATCAATGGATATCGATTGGGAGCGCTCGCACATTAATTGTTCAGCAGCCCCATTAATAAATCACCATGGTCATTACCATTCGGATATATATATATAGATTTCCACCACTGGCATGTGGTAAATCAAAGCAGACTTGATGGAACAAGTTGTGCTTTTTTTGTTGTGATGATGAGGAAGATGGTTATACACGTGTATGATTATGGTGATGGTGATGGTGATGGTGATGGTGATGGTGATGGTGATGGTGATGGTGATGGTGATGGTGATGGTGATGTCAGATGGTGATGGTGATGGTGATGGTGATGGTGATGGTGATGGTGATGGTGATGGTGATGGTGATGGTGATGGTGATGGTGATGGTGATGTCAGATGGTGATGGTGATGGTGATGGTGATGGTGATGGTGATGGTGATGGTGATGGTGATGGTGATGATTATGTTGATGATGATAATGAGGATGGTGATGGTGATGGTGATGGTGATGGTGATGGTGATGGTGATGGTGATGGTGATGGTGATGGTGATGGTGATGGTGATGGTGATGATAATGGTGATGGTGATGATTATGTTGATGTTGATGATGATAATGAGGATGGTGATGGTGATGGTGATGGTGATGGTGATGGTGATGGTGATGATTATGGTGATGTTGATAATGATGATGGTGATGGTGATGGCGATGGTGATGATCATGATGATGATGTTGATGTAGATGTTGATGTTGATGTTGATGGTGATAACACAATGTAAGTATTATGAACTGAATGTGAATAAAAGTCAACAGAATAAATGATAATATAATTTGCCCATAACCAGAAATTCATGTTACATTTATGTACCTTTGAAATATCCATTAATGAATGGTGCATTAAGAAAATATAATGGTAGGCTTATGTACGAGCTTCAAACAGATTAACATGATAAAATGACAAAAGTTCCACATATAGCTTGTAATTCAAACCGTTATCTACAGTGGTATTGTTCATTTGTTGGACAAACGCTGCATTGGGGCTGCTGTGTTTCACTTAATCTACACTTATCAGTATATCAACATCATTAATTTTGATTTGCGAGTAAGAATTAGTACTTGTTCTGGATTTTGTGCTGGTTTTGCCGGGTTAATTGCTGTTGAAGTCAAATTGTTCAAACACTTGTATCACAAAATAAGTATTGCTGAGTACCCTTTGGCGCGTCGGTCGCTGTAATAATCAAACCATTATCCAGTTTATGGTCATCTCTGTTTGCAGGTGCAAACATAAACAAACATAATTTTCTAGAAAGGTGTTGATAATTGATAAAGAATAGAACACAAGGTCATTTTATTCTCTTTTAAGTTCTTTCTTTCCAGCGTCTATTACATTGTTTGAACATTTGAATAAAGGAAACATATTGAGTGGGAAACATTGCATATTGAACAAATTGTAATAATGATAATTATAAGAACCTAAAATATATCTAATTTCTATATAAAGTGGAATTATAGATTTAAAACTGGAAGAGGTTTTTTTTAGGAAAGGTGGAAATTAATGAAAAAAACAACAACAACCCTTGTATATATATCTTAATAAATATTTTCTGACAAAATTCTTTGTAACCTGGAATTGCAGAAGTTGTCAAAGGGAATGTGGAATATATTTGTCGCATTCACCCACCCCAGGTATGTTAGTTACGTGTTCTAAGCTAGTTTACCTAAATTCTACTTGATTTTGGTATAACTTGCAATGTTATTTTCAAGGCTTAATAATGAAAGGTCTGGAAGGAAATATGGTTTTTAACCAGGACAGGGCTCGACACAGGCACTTGCCCTGTTGCCCGGGGCAAGTAAACATTTATGTTAGGCAAGTAAAATTTCATAAATGGACTCATTTGGTTGCCCGATTGGGCAACTACATGTAACACAATTTTCAACTACAAGAGAAAAATGCCATCTTATATGTAAACCCCATCTTTAAAAAGAAGGGCAAGTAATTTTTCTGTTGGGGCAAGTAAAATTTGAAGATTTATTATTTTACTTGCCCGAACAGGCCAGTACAGAAAAAAAGTTAGTGTGGAGGCTTGTTTTAACCCTTGTTATTTGATATGTACATGTACTTGTTTGATTTTTGCAGTGAATCTGACGGAGGAGTTAAAGCACTGGTTCCTCAAGTTTTACTACAAGCTGTGCTTAGTGGGACTCAATGAGAAGAGCATGAGCATTGACAAATTGGTAAGCAGTTCTTCTTCCTTCCCCCATCTCGTTAAGGGATCTAGTAACTCAGTTGGCATGTGCAAAAACTGACGAAGGGTTGGTCAAATGTGTATTTTTGTGATCTGATTCATATATACCCACTGAGTAATGTGTAAAAATGTCATGTTAAATGGATATGATTTGGCCGAGAAATGAGCAAAAATGCAAAGTGATTGCACCGACTTTGTTCACAGTTATACATTTTCAGCTTGGATAATTACAAATCTGAACATGTCAATCGTAAATATGTTTCTAACAAAAGGGAAATTCACAAAACCTAAACCTGCTCCATGCTTTTATAGGTAATAATAAGAATACATCAAGATATGAGAGAACCCACTAGAGTTCTAAGAAAGTTTTTAAAATGTTGACAATGTTACCGGATCCCTTTAATTTACACCTCATTAGGCTCATTTAAATTAGGATACAAGTATTGAATGGCTTTTAATGAGAAAATTGTTTTTTTTGTTTTATACTTGATATTTTAGTTTGAATTAACTTGTTTTCCAATTGTTTCATGCATCGTTCCGCAAACCCTAATCGTAAAACCTAATATGTAAAATATCATTCACTACAATTATTTGGGGAGCTTGCATTATTTGCTTATTAAGTGTGACCCACATTAATATAAAGTTCAGCAAATGAATCAAATCTCTTTATATTTGAATACAAATGTGCTTTTTAGCAACTTAGTGCCAATTAGCAGTGTATTAGTGTATTATCAATGTCTATTAACCCCAACACCAAATCCATTAATAGCTTAGAAGATACAGTAGCTCACTCGAATTACACATTTTGATGTTTCATTATAAAGGTATAAGTACATGTATACTGCATCTCTGTGCGTTACATGGTATTAACAAGTGGCAATGGATAAGAGTGGCTGTAATAGGCTTGGTGTGTCATGAAAGCTTTCAGACCCTCTTACTGCGGCTAATTAAAAGTTAAGAGTGAAACAACAAAAAAGGGTTTAGACTTGTTATTATATTTACTCTTTAAAACTCATTAGTAAAAAAATAAATAACAAAATTGCTAGCTAGGCTATTGCTTTAGGATGAGCCTAAAATTACCACAACTACAGTATTGCAGATGACTCGCATGAAAGGAAGATGGTGATGATGGTGATGGTATATTTTCAAAATTTCATTCCTATATGAAAGGCTAGTAAAATGCAAGAGTTTTGCTATCAACATCGTTATGCATGCATACAGTCCTTCACTAATCCAACCCTCTGTGAATAATTACATTGAGCAATTCTTATTTGTGAATGTGTTTGTATAGCAGCAACAAACTGGTACTTCGGCTGGGGCTTCCAAGGTGACTATCGCTAATAACGAGAGAGTGCAATTTATATTAACAAATTAATTTCCCTACACTCCTTATATGATTGCAGTGGTTGATTGATTTCTATTAACGCTTTGAGTGCCAGGGATTTTAATGCTCTATGGCATTTGTGTGTATTGTAACTCGCTAAAATGCGAGCTTGGTACTCAAAGAGTTAAACAACCCTTACATTCAAATCTATCATTCTTGTTTTGCCAAATGAAATAATATTTTAATTATGAAATTGATGGGGATTATAGTGATGGTGGTGATGGTGATAGTTTTTGTTTCGTGACGATGATGACGACAACTATGATAGGAACAGCGATTATGGTGGTAGATGTAGTGGTAGTGATGGTGATGGTCTTGATGATGATGAATGACGTTGATGATGATGATGATGATGTAGTGTGCATTCTATTCATTGTCCTTTCATAGCTTGGTATTGTTAGTCTTGGTTTTTTTTCCCTTATGATTGCAGTGTTTAGTTCCCAGAAGCAATCTTCCCCCTTTTACCCAGAATACAATGTGAATATATAAATGTATATTTATTCATAACCATTAAAGGTGCACCTGTAAAGTGTCAGATATTGCCCAAAATTACAATTGAGACTTCAATCCTATATACCAAAATCATTGTAAGATACATTGTATGTCTGAATGATGTGTGAAAGTTTCATTGAAAAAGAACACTGCTTTCCTGGTTAAAAAAGCGAAAGTTTGCGTCAGCTTTTACAACGAATTACTGTATAACGTGTATGAGGTTTATGACCGTTCATGAACGCTCTTGAGCTGAATGATTATCAATGATAGATATCGTCATACTAAAGGGGCATTAACAAAAATATAACCCTTTCTTATTCTTCTCTTACCATAAGCCAAACAACACGGTAGAAGAGAAATGTGGAAGCTCCAAGTAATTTCCGTGGAGTTAATAGACACTTTACTGGTTTCACTTTAAGCAATTTCATACATGTAGCTTGGGAATGAGAATGTTAACCCTCTGCTTATCATTACAGTGGTTGATTACTTCCTCTCAACATTATACAGTTGTTAACTGGTGGTGGAGGGAAAAGCACGAATGTTCCACTCCCAAGGGATTTTAAATGCTATTGTTTCTTCACGAAATAGCATCTAAAATCCCAAGGGGAACATTCCATGATTTTCCCGACAGCAAAGTTAACAACTGTTTTATCATCTGAATTGCCATGTAACAGTGCCATGTAACATCCAAAAATGTTACATGGCAGCTGATGTACTGTATTTACTAAGTCAGGTGATACATCCTTCTATCCCAACCTCCATCTCATAACTGTGAGCTTTAAATATACCGTCTACCTTTTGCAAGCCAAAATTCAAAATTTGCAAGATTATGGGCTTATTTATAAATATAGGTCTATGTAAATATGAATGAAATACAATTTCGATTGCTGTGGTTGATTGTGCATCTCAAGACTAAAATGATTTTCTAATTTGTATCCCAATATATCTCATGGGCCTCATAACTGTATGGTTTTTTCCTACTTTGGTACTGAGTGCAGTGGTTGATTGTTTCCACTAAAATAGTAATATTTGTGTTATAGACAAAGACATACATGTGTATATTGTTGCATACATATATTACTTTATATACTATTGTCCATTTCTAAAAGTACAATTTGTTCAATTCGTTTTTGTTAATTTGATTGCTTAAAGATTATCAAGCATAGGGATTGTACTACATTGCGTGTCCCCATTTTGAGCTAGTCTAGTTTGAGCGCACTGCATAACACTGATTCAGTGTAAATTATGTACAGTTTGCAAGGCGTTCACAATATGGCACAGCGCCTCTGATTTACACATCCAAACTACCTTTAATATCATTATCATCTTTTCACAGAATTCCCCAGTGCTGGCAATGTACAGAGAGGAGCATAGATTCACAGAATGCAGGCAACACTCGGCTTTCAACTTTCCTGTAAGTAGTCTCTCTCTCTTTCTTTCTTTCTGGGTCTTGAAGTATGAGAGCTACTGATATACATGTAAATGCATTCAATGCGTTAACCACTTTGGTACTTTGTTTCTAACCACATTTAGACCGGCAAAGTCTATAAAGACGGCTCTAAAATTAGCCATCCCTCCATTCCAACATTTTAATTAATTTACAGTTAATTGTGTTCAGTAATTGTTCTTATTCTTTTTAATGTTTTTAATGTTTTTAATGTTGATGTCGAAATATAAATCAATACAAATACAAGTTAGTTTGCATTCAAAAAATATATAAATAAAATAATTTCCCTGCAAGGAAATATCAAAGAGCCTTTGCAGAATCCAAGAGTTCCATTCGTGACCAAAATGGTCTAGAACAGGTATGCATATTTGCTTATAATGATATTGTTCAAGCAGGTATAATTTGATGTTTCTATTGCTTTATAAGCTGCATATATGGCAAGATTGTTCTTTAAATTATGAATTCTTGTAGAATGTCTTTTTAAAACATAAGAATGTTTTGTAAAAGTACTTGGTCAAATATGGCCCAAGATCTTAATCCTAGCAGAAATTGGCAGAACAAAAAAGGAAGATTCTGCCTGGATTAAAATCTTGTGCCCCTTCTTCGCTACCATTGTAATTAACCTTTAGGCTTTTGTTATGATTAGCTATTTTCAGTACTTTTTCCTCTAATTTGTAAAAAACAAAACTAAGCATGCAGTTCTTAAGGTGCTAGAGCTAGAAGTGTCATGAATATGATACCTTGTCATTATATCATAAACTAAGACTGCAAATTACTTTTCAAAACATATTTATTTTACATTAAAAAAATTGTTTGTGTGTACAGTGTATGGTGCTGTTTGCTGGTCCACGTAACTTCAAGGCAGAGCTTCATGGAACCTTTGCCAGTCTGTGTGACGACCCAAACCCTCAGGTCAGAGCAACGCTAGCCTGTGGCTTTCATGAGGTAAGCAGAGGATGATGATGATGGTGATGATAGCGTCGATGAGGATGTTGGTGATGGTGATGGTGTTTGTGAGGGTGATGGTGTTTAAGATGCTGATGGTGGTGGCAGTGTTGATGATGATGATATTGATTTATAATGATGATGCCAATAAGGATGACAACGATGATGAATGATGACAATGATAATTATGATATGATGATGGTAATGATGATGGTGATAATGATGGTGATGATGGTGATGATGATGGTGATGATGATGGTGATGATGGTGATAATGGTGATGATGATGATGATAATGATGGTGATGATGATGGTGATGATGATGATGGTGATGATGATAATGATGACGATGCGTGATGATGACGTTGATGATGTCGATGATGATGACAATAATGGTGATGGTGATGATGACGAGGATGATGATTATGATTGTATTATAAAAAGGCAATAATATCATAACATTACAAAGAAAAATCAATATTATTATATTCTTTTTTGTGTGTGTTTAGGTTGCACATCTTCTGGGTAACAATGTGTCGTGCATCCAGGGCGAGTTAGTCAGCTTACTCAAAGACGACAGCTTACTGGTAAGGATACAGAACCTGGGGGTGTTTCACAAAGATCTTTAAGATGAACTTAGATTCTAAGTTGGACTTAAAATTATAAAAAGCCATTAGTTGCTGAAGTATAAGTGATACATTATTTTTAAAATACAACATAAAATATTATTAAAATGCATAGGTATTTGCTATTGTCAAGGATGAGATCTTATCTTGTTGATGTAAAATTTCTTAAAATTCTTAAGTGTGCATGTTTGCTCATGAATATTCCTTTATATACCAAGGCTACAAATGGCCTACCGCAATTTTAAGTCCAACTTAGAATTCAAGTGTAGCACATTATGCTGGATTGATAAATCAGATTATGTCACATTTACATGTTTTATTTTATAGAAAAATTACATCTTGTAAGGTAATGCCTGGATTAGTTTCGAATTGATCTGTTTCAAAATAAATTGTGACAGACTGTATTTTGTTCTCTATTATTTCCTCAATCAAAATAAATATATGCACATATATAGCACATGGGTGGTAGTATTGTGGATAATTCAAAATCAGCTGTTTGATATCAGTGCCTCTGTTCTTCCATAGATTATTTATATAATATTGACTGGCCTTGAGTGGTATATCAGAAATATTGCATTCGCTAGGATCATATTGCACGAGTCGAAGACGAGTGCAATATGATCCTAGCGAATGCAATATTTCTGATATATCACGAAAGAACAAGCCAGTCAATATTATTATTATTATACATACTATCCAGAGCAAAACATTTAAAAACAAAAACATTCATATTACTCAGTCTTGTTCAGTGAAGAAAACCAATGCATTGAATCTCAAATTACTGATTATACATTTTCAACCCATGAAGGGCCATTTGCGCGGACTGTAGCAGAGGTGCGTACACGTATTCATACGTCACAATTAGATACGCGCGAAGCCATTCTTGCGTCATTAATAAACGCGGCGTATGAATTTGCGCACTTCCGCGCTTGATATGATATTTATTATTCAGCTCAACGTGCAGGTCTATGGAGGAGTAGAAATATCATCTGATAACGTGTATGTCTATGGAGGAGTAGTAATATCGTCTGATATTGCACTCGCAATAAACATTTGTAGAGCTACATAATACACGTGACGATGGTAATATCATAACAATAATGAACGCTATGACTGACAAACCCGAGACGGGAAAAAAAAATACATGATTTATTGAATCGGAAAACTAGCCTGTATGTGTAATAATTCTGCATAGTGCAGAACTGTAAGGAAAAAGTTTTGTTGGGAAGGGAATTATGATAACAGCAGTGCTTAGTTTGAGATTGCAACAAATGCAGTAGATTTTCAGCGTCATATATTATAGTTGCATTGCACTTTTGTCTAATTTTCATGAAGGCTACCACTATTGTATTGTTAAAATAAGAGTTCATTCTGTATTATCCTCACCAAGTGAATATTTCTCAGTAGTAATTCTTTCTTCCTATAATTCAGGAGCATTTAAATACACAATGGAAATATGAATTGTTCTAATCTTTTAAGGACATTTCCTTTTGTATCCTTCCTATAAACATCTTGTCGACAGCATTGTCTATTTTTGTATCCTTGATACCCGTTTAACGACATTGGGGCAAAACCTACCGTGACTGTAGTGTTTCCCACTGTATATTATTACACAGGGCTTACGCCTCTAACCTAAACATACCAAAGTCATTACTAATGGGTGTCGGGTAAACACTCGACACATTATCAACAAATCAATTATGTATTAATATGCAGCAGGTTTCGAACACCAAACCGATATGTGTGTTCTGTGTTCATGACACATACTGACGACTACAGTATGTGTCTGGTACCCTTCCCTTCCCCACAACATAGAGTATCATTTTGAAGTTCCTCGTTTTTGGTATGGAACATTGTAGCTCATTTACTTATACATTAAATACTGCATCAATCTTATGATGACCCTTTTGTCCCACTAAAAATAGGTAGAAAATCCTACAAACGGCTATTTTAAAATGCTGTTATCATTCAAAAAGCTTAAAGGGGTAGTTTAGTTTTGGTAGAGAGGGCGCTGCACATCACAATTTTTTTGTGAGGTAATGAAAAACTGAGTGTCGAATTTGAGAGAACATGCAATTTTAATGGCAGAATAAACTTTATTTGGTCAAAATCGACCCAGAAACGGCTGAAATATCAATAAATATATCGGATCTTATAATTATTTGGGGCCCAAATAATTAGATGATTTTTAGAAAAAATAAAACAATGCTTGCACTTTTTCAAAAATTGTCAAAAGCGTTTTTTAAATAGTTGTTGATGATCTCACTATTTAATCATTATATCAATAAAACATCACATGCATAATTTTGTATGAAAAATGGTTGAAACCAATGCCTTTTTAAAAAGCGCCCTCTTGTGTTTTAATGGCTCTTTTTGAATGATAACAGGCTTTTTACTTAGTCCTTTGTAATTTTGTATATCTTTCGAGCATGGTGGAGTTATAACTATTAGTTTATAATGTTACTGTGCAAGTTTTGGCTACTAAAGTTCAGCCTTACCAAAACTAAACTACCCCTTTAAATTTACACATATGCACTTTGCTCATCTAACTATGACTTATTGAATAGTACCCTTCCCTACAAACACGTCATACCAAGTATCATTTTGAAGTTGCTGTAACCTTCTTTGTAGAACATAATAGCTTTTAAAAACAAAACTTCCATTTTATGTATCGTGTTAATCTAGTGATGATGCGATATGTCTTGAGGCCTGTCCTTTCCATAGGTCATGCTTGGTATCGTGTCACACCTACCGGGAAACATTAGCCACATGATTCTCTAAGGGGTCGTCTAATAGCTGTCATCACAAAGATAACAAATCCAATGCGCATAGTGTCAAACTGTTCAAGCGTAATTAATCCATTGCCTATGGGAAACTGTTGGTTCCTGTATTAACTATATGGGGATTGCAAAATCAAGTAGGGAATGGGTTAACCCATTGCCTACAGGAAACTCCCCATACGTTTTGTACACAACATTTCAATTTTGTTCAATTTTCTCAAAATATATGTTTACTCTTTGTTTGAGCTCAACATAAGTTTTGTAGAATACATTTATACACAACATAATCATGATTTTGGGGAAAGGAAAAGTGTGACTATGAAGAAAACTGTAAAAATGTGAATATTTGTGTACAAAACATATGGGGAGTAGTCCACAAACTTATCAGAGTGCGTTGCCAATTTGAGTTCCCCATAGGAATAAATGGACATCTTCAAAGAGCCATACATGTAGTTTTCTTGTTTCTTGCCCTTGTTTCTAACTTTCAGAGATTATTCCTCCTAATCTCTTTAAGTATATGAAAGCAACAGTTTGATTGGGATTCATTGTCCTTTAAGTAATGCAGGCCTGCTGTGTTTATCTAGTGACAACATTATAAACATATAAGTATGTTTCTCATACACTTTTCTTGTTTCTAGAGATTATTTTTTGTCTCGCATGCTTTCTTTCCATAGGTTGTACAGGGTATCACGTCTCGCCTACCAGAAACATTAGCCGCATTCTATAAAGGGATGTCAAGTAGTCGTCATCCCATAGATGACAAACACACTTTGCATAATGTCAAACTAATGAAGCCTTAACATTTGAAATATTAAGTAATGCAGGCCTGCTGTGTTTATCTAGCGACAACATTATAAACATATAGCATTTCTCATACACTTTTCTTGTTTCTAGCAATTACTTTGTGTAAGTCAATGTGGCAGCGAGCTTTCGAATCTGGCAGATCCTTCGTCTATAGGCAGAGATAAATGACAACTACTGTACTATCAACACTTTTTGTCTCGCTTGCTTTCTTTCGATAGGTTGTACAGGGTATCGCGTCTCACCTACCGGAAACATTAGCTGCATTCTCTAAAGGGATGTCGAGTACCAGTCATCACATAGATAACAAGGCAAGTCATAAACACTTTTTAGTTTTCAATACACGTCTAATTTATATAGCCATTCTGTAATTGCATGGCACTACAATGGATGTGCACTGTTTAACCAACAATTTTAGGAACTATTGATGCCCTGTTCAAAACTGGGGTCATTTATTAAGGTGTCAATTTATATTTCAGCTGTATGTGCATTCAAATATCAAACTTCCATATATCATATCATATATTATTATGTGTTCTAATAATTTGTATGTGCTAATGCCTATAATCATTGTATCAGTAAATATTTGCCTATTGTACTCGTTATATGCTAATGCTATTTTATCAGTACAGTAGTGTCCATAAAGGAGTACCGTATTTGCTGGTGTATTAACCGCACCTTTTTTCAAATTTTTTTTTTTCAAAAATGGGGGTGCGGCTAATACACGGGTGCGGTTTATAGCATATTAACCGCACTTTTTTTCAAAAAAACTTGCAAAAAAAAGGGGCGTGCGGTTAATACACAGGTGCGGTTTATACACCGGCAACTCCCCTATGTTTCTTAAGAAATTTTCTCCACTTGTTCAGGGAAAACCTGTCTTAAGCAGGAACTACTGGAATATAAATATATAATTTTTAATATGTTAGACTAAGATATTACTATCAAAGTTCAACCAGGGTTTTTTTTGTGTGTGTGTGTGTGTGTGTTATATCGACTTTTCTTGAACAGATCTTTCTCAAAAAAGCCTAAATTTATGCTTGGAAAAGAAGGAATATAAATTAATTTTCAAATTTCCCCCTTTCTATATCAATTTGCAATTATGGTGCCTTCGAAAGCACAACAAAACCTTCCCTGTAATCAATGATGTCTTCTTTCCTGTGTCACCCTGACCCCTCTCAGATGTTTTCATACGCTAGAAACCCTTTCAGACGGGTAAGAAACATTCCTACCTCCAGGAATGCTGCCCAGATTGGTTGTCGTCCCCCCCCCCCCCCCCCTCTGCATGTCTAGTTTTTCACATTTCACACATTCAACAAATAGCCTATACAAATTATACCTGAAAGAGGAATAATATCAATTGAGTTATTTTCACATTTCCCCCCTTCTATCTTGTGCAAAAATGGTTATTTCTGAAGTGCCATCAAAATCACAACCAAATATTCCCTTAATAATATAAACTACCTCTAGAGATGCTGCACAAATTTGTTGTTCCTCCCGCCCGCCCGCTTGTTGTTTTGAATTGTTTTGAATGCAGTTCATTGCCTTTGCTCAGTGTTTTAGATGGCCAGTTGATAAATGGTCAGAATTCAGTTCTCAGTGTGTTTAACCCATTCCCTTCAAGATTGTGAAATTCCTATAGACTTTGTACATAGCTCACAAGGTTCCTGTAAGCGAGGGGGTTATTTCGTAGTCCTTGATGAATTAACTCATTGAAGTCTATTTAAAGATGTAGTTATTGCATGTAACATGCATTCTCCATCTAGACTACAGCCAAAGTATTTTTGGGACCAGGGTCCCGTTGCAGAAAGAGATGCAATCGATTGTAAAGTTGCAATTAATTGTAAGTCCGGTCATCTAGTGATTGAATGGGATAATATGACTGTAGTACATTTGCATGTGTACTTATCAAAGATAGTCAGCCCAAAAAGTCATGTGAATATTCCCAAAAATGTGTAATACATGCCGTAGTAATAGTACAGTGTTTGCATTGGTGCATTTAATTTGTCAACACATTTCAGGTTTTGTGTGTGTACTAGCATACAATCCATGTGATTGTTTTTGTGATGATTTTTCTTACATTTTTTTGTGCAAACTAGCTAGCATGATTATTATGAATTTAGACCAGTTTATTACATGCAATGATGTAGCCATTTAATGATTGATATATAGAAATGAAAAATGTCCAAGTCATGAGCAAGATATATTTTGCAGTTTGTGTGATAGTCCACTGAGACCTTAAAATGACACACTATAGCATAAATGTAGTCAATTGTGAATAAGGAATTGGAGCCGTAAACAACAAAACATAATCGATGCTATACATTGCTTCTAAGTATAGTTTGAAGCTATGCATAGCTCAAATGATACGTGAGCAAATGTAGCATGTATTGTTTTGTATCTATATTTTTAATGTCTGTTCACAGAAATGATTGCTTGTTAAAATGTTGTCCAATAAACTGGGGGAGGGCAGGGGGGGGGGGGGGTATTTTAAGTAAAAGTGATGAATACAGAAATTAATATCAGATCTAAGAGCAATTACCTTTGTTTTGTTTTCTTCAAATCATCAAATGGCCATTGCATTCTATGGCATTTTGAAATCACATTTTTTTTGTAGATTTATAAATGACCAGTATTAACATACTTTTGACCTAAAAAAAAAAAAATATATATATATGATTGTACACATTTAGCTTAAATATCTTTTAAGGTGGTCTTCATTTTCATTTAAATATTCCATGCATTGTTTTTAGTTGTTCCTTAGTACTCAAATTTTTAATGACATTGTTCTTACATTGTTCTAATCCACCACAAATAGTAAGTCCAGTTGCTTAGATTCAATTTTTCAACTTCATAAACATTTTCCTGGATGAATAAAAATCTTCACTATCGTATTGGCATTGTTCTTATATTTTATTTTCTGGTTTGTTTTACCCAGGTGTCTAGTCTATCGGATCTGATCCCCTCCATCTTGGCTGCGGAGACCAGCGCAGCACGCTCCAGGAACTGGCGCCTCCACTCGGACATCCTGGAGAAATTCAGCTGTCTTCCCAAGGTCCTCACCAGCGACCAAATCCATTCCAAGTTTGTGCCCCTCGTCCACAAATACGTCACGTCGCATGTGAGTTGTTCGTTGTCTAAAGATGGTCTCAAAACATATATTTGTGCTCTATTAGTGTTTTATAAACAGAAAATAATTTGAATTATTATCACTTTATATAAACAACTTTAAAACCATCTGTGTTTTTTTTTTTGACAGAGAGCATTGCCAATCCAGCATGCTGCAGCAAGGACTCTGTGTGTGTTTATGAGAAGTTGTCGCAAGCTGGATCACAGGCAAGACATGTGCAACAAATTAATACAAGGTAATTATACGAAAAACTATAGAAATTAACCCTTTTTTTATAGTGGCCCGGTCAGGCAGGTAAAAAAAAAAGATTTCTCAAATTTTTGCTATCCTGAAATCAGAATTGATTGGCCCCAAAGCAAGATAAACATAATAAAGTCTGTTAATTTTGTTTTTTGAAAACATGCAGAGAGATTTATATTTACACATTCTATAATCCTTGAAAAATTCTAAGTAATTACAAAAATAATGTTGCAAATTGATCCTATTTTCATGTGCACAGAGTGTTGTCATAGCAAGAGCAGTCGATACCGGCGGTTATTCATCGATGTCTGTCTCATCGTCATGGAGATGTTCTCCAAGGCCTTCTTCAAGGAGAACTTTCTAGAACACCTGATGGGACTCACTTCTGATCCTGTGCCCAACATCAGGTAAATTGACCCAAGGCGGGAATTATCATGAGTGGTTTGAATTAAGCCTGGGCTAAGGTATACCCTTGGTTTTATGGAGCGCCGCACTACAAGCAATGCATGTTTATTTCTTAGCACACAAAACCTATGCTGAAGTCACTGCGTGTGACGCTTATTATCTTATGCCAAATTGGCAGGAAGAAAGCCTACCATAAAACATTGGGCTAAATTAAACCCTGGATGACATAAAATGATGCGCTTTAGCCCACCCTAAATTTAACCCGCTCATGAAAATTACACTAATTGCTTTTAGCCTACACTGCATAGAGACAGAAGCCTGGGTATTGTTCCCACACTTTTCAATTTAATGCTGCAAAGCAAACCTTACTATTTTCCTGGCTAATTAACTACTTATGATGACTTCATCGCAATTGCTCTCTTTATAATTGTCAAGAACAATTTTCATTTTACAATTCTGCTATTCTGCATGGAATTCTGATTTTAAATAACATTTTAACAGTTTTATAAACTCCATTTCTACATCTACATGTATAGACCAAAGTGTGTTATAACAGTTTTAATGAAACTCTGGTTAGAGCATTCTCTTTTAATCTTGTTTTGCTAAATGGCAATAGCGAGCATTGAACTTTGGAAACAGTTTTGCCAAATATGTAAAATTTATATTTTTAGGATTATTTTATCTGTGTGATCTCCACAGAAAAAAATGCATGTAGGGAATAAAATGTACAGAGTTGTTTGACCCCCTTTAGTGCAGCTACACATTGGCCAGGTTGACATTTACAATGATAGGAATTAGAGCAGGATGAAATTAACATGGTTGTTTACTGCATTCCAAACATTGGCCTGGCTGAAAGTTACAAGAACAGGATGAAATTAACAATGCTGTTTACTGCCTTAGCACACATTCCAAAGATTCAGGCTTGTTGGAATTTACAAGTGGAAAGAGAGCAGGGTGAAATTTACATGGTTGTGTACTGTCCAAAGTAGATTCCTAAAAGTGTAATAGTTGTTCAGTATTTTACAAGCAGAGAATGAGCATGTAAATTACACAATTCTTTACTTGTGCCAGAAGATGCCTTTTACAGAATAATGTCAAAGTTCACTGAGATGACCCTTCTACAATTTTGCCCTATTTTCCATGCATTGTCATGGAGCGTATGAATACACATACATTAATGAATCATCTATTTATTTATTTGTAACTGCATTTTAATATTTTTATTGAAAAAAGAAAGATCTTTGGCATTTGTGACAGTCTTACATTATGTCACAAAGGCCTGTGGGTACAATGGATTAATTAAATGGAATGGAATTCAATTGAATTAATCAATGAAAGTTTCAAGGGAAAGAGGTCACAATGTCATCCTCTTCCTGAATATAGCCGTAATATAGCTTGTATTTTCTGTATAACAACTTATTTGCTTTCATATCATGCATCTAGGTTAAGAATGTGCACAATCCTTCCAAACATTAAGCATCAGATGAAGATACCGGAAGACAGAGAGCATCTACAAGCCTTGGAGATGGTTGTCAGGAGACTATTGTCATCAGAAAAGGACAAGGATGTCGATGCAGCAATAAGACAGGTCAGTATAGGCTGTCAAATGAATTCATTTGGGGCTTTTCTATTGCAAGCCCTCTATTTGGACTGGGACATGATGACCGCATTGGTTCAAGCTGATGTACATTCGTTGTATTTTCTGTCTCACATCGTCTCTTCCATTACATTACCAGTTTCTTTGGCATCAAAATTGATCTGGTACTTGATGAGACTTGCTGTGAGAGCGGACATGCGGCTTAAGCCCAACGCACACAGAGCCGATTCGACCGATCCGACTGTTTTTCAGACAGGCTAGAGTTGGAGCCTATTCAACATGCTGAATAGGCCCCGACTGGCCTCCGCCTGGCTCCCAACTTGAAAAATCTGAGTTGTGAGTCAGCTCTTGGTGTGCACAGCTCCGACCATGATGTCGTTCTGTCCCAGATCAAAGGGCTCTGTTAAGCCCGGCGCAGACTCGACCCGATCCGACTGGTTTTCAGCCTGATTAACACAGTGTGCATTGCATCAGGACTCTGGTTTTGTCAATCAACTGCCAGTCAGAGGTCATTTGATGCCGATTCAACATGTTAATTTGGCTGCGACTGAGCAAAACTGACTCTAGCCTGACTGAAAACCAGTCGGATCGGGTCGAGTCGGCTCTGCTGCGCCGGGCTTTAGACAGGTCAGGAAGAATCCTTTCCCTTCTATCCTTTCCCCTTTTCCACAGGAATAGAAACAATTTAGCATTATTGTTTTATGTTAACCCGTAAATATGTAACAAGTGAGGATAGAGGCATTTGGTGTTACTTTGTGCATTTGAAGGAAGAGATTATAGTTCAGGTTTGTTTCATGTTTTACACACAAAAGTCTCCTGATAGTTATTCAGGTTGTTCATACGTTGTACCAACGTTTTCCAGCCTTTGTGAGACAAAATCAACAAATTCAATTTAAAAAAATAAATAAACAGGTTTATTTCTCATTACAGTACTTGTATAGCACAAAGACTTTTTGCAAATATGATATTTTAGTTTAAGTGTCACACTATTTGTTCAATCTGTTTCTTATTTTGTACAGGCGGTCTTTGAACTGGATAGAATACAGGTGCATGTTGAGTCGGTAAGATGTCTTTGCAATTCTGATTGTTTATTCCAATTACCTTTTTATGTGCATCTAGTGATGATAAGATGATGAGCAGTTTGAAATCAAGTATTTCATCCAACAGCTACAAAAAACGTCTTTACATTTTTAAAGCAAAGTTCTATAGAAATATGTGTTTCCCAAAATATTGTTATCCAAACTTTATAATCATAGTTACTGCTAAGAATCATTGTCCTCAGAATTTAACCACCCCTAAGTTCCTAAACAATAGATGATAGTCTTCTTCTGCAGACCCATGAGTACATCATTTAGTATGATGATGAGTCTTCTAATGATAACAATTTTCTGAAAAAACTTCATTTTCAGAACGTTTTGGTGAAATGGACTACTGCAACTATTCTCTTTCATATATTAAAACAATACTTTTTGGGTGTTGGTTCCCTCTAAGATGACTTGATTAAATATTGTACCCTGCAGCTGAATCGCTCCCAGTACTATGAGGAGGATGCGCAGGACCGGAAGAAAGAGGCGGAGGAACGCTCCCTCCTGGAGGCCGAGAGGAGGGCGTGGATGACTCGGGGACGGAGAAGGGGCGAGGGAGAAGGGGTCTGCACGGCACCCTGATAGGAGGAAGAGTGAGAAAGATAAGACCCCTCATAGCCCCCGCTAGCTCACCCTCAACCTCAACCTCATCAGCCACCACACGTAAAGGTTAGTTGACACTCAATTACCATGGATTGGGGGGTTAAAGAGGGGGGTAAAGGGTATTGTGGGAGGGGTATAGAGAAGGGGGCTTCACTGCACCCTGATAGGAGGAAGAGTGAGAAAGATAAGACCACTCATAGCCCCTCTAGCTCACCCTCAACATCAACCTCATCAGCCACCACACGTAAAGGTTAGTTAACACTCAATTACCATGGATTGGGGGGGGTTAATGAGGGGGTAAAGGGTATTGTGGGAGGGGTATAGAGAAGGGGGCTTCACTGCACCCTGATAGGAGGAAGAGTAAGAAAGATAAGACCACTCATAGCCCCTCTAGCTCACCCTCAACCTCAACCTCATCAGCCACCACACGTAAAGGTTAGTTAACACTCAATTACCATGGATTGGGGGGGTTAATGAGGGGGTAAAGGGTATTGTGGGAGGGGTATAGAGAAGGGGGCTTCACTGCACCCTGATAGGAGGAAGAGTAAGAAAGATAAGACCACTCATAGCCTCTCTAGCTCACCCTCAACCTCAACCTCATCAGCCACCACACGCAAAGGTTAGTTATCACTCAATTACCATGGATTGAAGAGTTAAAAAAAAAAGGGGGGGGGGGGGTAAAGGGGATTGGGGGGGTAAAGGGGATTGGGGGAGAAGGTACAGAGAAATGCTAGGCACCCTGTTAGGAGGAAGGGATAATGAGACAAGACTCTAGTCTAGCTCATCTCGACTTCTTGAGCAAGCACCAATCCCAAAGGTTAGTTAACACATCATTACTATGGATGCATTTTAAATTCAGTAAACCTAATGAAAATGTTATCACCGGGTACTTTATGGTTAATTTCTCTCAGAATGCCTGCATGGATATGATCAGGGATTGGAAAATTATCTAGAATGGTTGTGGGTTTCCTGTTTTCATTATTGTTTCTTGCTTGAAGTGAAAGTCTCATAATGCATGTTTTGAAAAGGAGTAATTGACTGCTGTTTAATTGATGTGGGCAAGCGAGTGATTAGATTTGGCAATGTAGTAATGGCACTGTCTTGAAATTGAAATATGAACGTCATTATAACATATTGTGAAAAAATTATCATTTTCAATTTATTTGCATGACCATTTACTTTTCATTTACTTGTAAATCACTTTCTTGATATTTTCCTAAATTATTTCCACAAAAAAAATAAAATGCAGTTTTCATTTAAAGCTAAATAGCAGTATTGGGAACGCCCCCCCCCCCCCCCCAAAAAAAAAAAAAAATCTTTTTTCCCAGGACATTGTGAAAGAATATATCATTAATTATCTGTTAATGTAAAAAGTTGGACAAAAACTGCCTTGAAAATTTACTATTTGAGCAATAAAATGTTTGAAATAAAAAATTTGTTGGGCACAGAGTGCAAAGCGAAGCATGCTAACTGGTCAAGCATGTAGCCACAGGTGTGTATGTCCAGCAAAGACGGGCGAACAGGTTGTGAAATTTTGGCATGGAACTGTCAACTTATATTTCTGCGTTTACCGGTATTACGGTATTTTACCATATAGACTCCTTAAAAATATTATTTCAACAATATTGAATAATAAGTTTGGCCAATATAGATGCTTTCTGTAACTTTCCCCAATGCTGCCTTTTAGCTTTAAATTATTTTGTGAGCTATAAAATTGCTCATTTTCATGTAACCTGTTGTAATCTTGTTCTGCAACACGAGAAGTGAGCAGGGCCCAAAGTCGCACACAGCTCCACCAAAATGCCCCATCCGTCTACTTTATTTTGCCAGTCGGTGATTGCAAGAATTAACAATGCATGGGTGTGCTGTGATTGCATTTTTATCTCTTCTCTTCTCCCTTCCTCTATCTTTGCTTTCTCTTCTCTCCTCGTCTATATCTCTTCTCCTTCACCCCATCTCTTTCTCTGGCTCTTGTTTCAAATCTTTTGTTTGCAGTGGCTAAAAGCAACAGCAACAGCAACAGGCACATTAGCACATCGTCAGGGAGCAAATCCTCAGTGCACAATGGGCCTCCCATGAACTCGGCCAACAGAGGTAGGCATGACAAACGAGTGTACTCCTATAAAACGTACTCCATACATCCAAGATTTATGTCTAGATATGAGTCTGTAGTCTCTCGTAAGAGGCTTACTAGGTAATATACTGTAAACGTGCTTATATTCGCGCTGACCAGCACAAAAAGACATTCGCGGGTTCGCTGAGCAAGTGTTAATTTATTTTTTCCTTCCCAAGAGGAACATAAACATCCATCACAAACACATTTTTCAAAGAAGGAAATTGTAATCTTTCAAACTATCTTGCGCGCTCCAATAGTACACCATGGGCATTAGATGCGGATAGGTACTGCATGCGCTCAAAACCAGAGTTTATACACTCGCCCAGCACACATTATGTACCCTTACACAACCATGCATGAGGCATCATATGATCCACATTCATTCTTCACACACTCGAGGAATATACCCACAAAAAATCATGCATATATTTTCGCCGGTTTTAGAATTTGCGCTCGCCAAGTCTAGTGCGAAATGTGCAAAAAATTAATGCACTGCGAATATTACCATGTTTACAGTACTAACAAGAGTCTTTCAGATTTATGTCTAGACATAAATCTTGTGGCCGTTCTACGATTTCTACTGTTTCAAAGAGACATCTAAACTTGAACCTATGAGCATCATCAGGGATAATCAAGAGTAACTGTGAAAGTCTAAGCCATAAAGAATCTGAGTTGGCTAAATTCTGTCCGCATCGCAATTACATCAGGTTATTTCAAGTGATCCATCAACTTTTTCAAATTCAACCCAAATCACTTGGAACGTTCACACTTCTCTTATACCTTGTTTTTTGGGCTTACCGTTACAGGAGAATATCATGGATTTTGATTAGTAATGCCTCCCTAATTATAGAGATATTTAAGATTGAATTGAAAAGCACTCTGGACCGCTTTACCATTATAGTCAAAAGTATCTGAATGCGGACACTCTGATAGTTCATAGCATCCAAATCTGGATGTTTCATGCCAACGATCGGGATATTGATCTGACATCAATTTTTACTTCTTTTTTTACATGAGGTAAACTTTGTTCCTTTTCTATGAAAATATCACATACCACTCAGAAGAATCTTACAATGACTGAAGTCTCAAATATCACTTTTGGTAAAATCTTATACAGTTGAGGGATCACTTTAAGATCAAACCTGAAAGTGTTCCTTTAGTGTACAGATATGTAATATTTAAAAAATGTAATCAAAATTACTTCGTTTTGATAGATTATTCGCAGATGGTTTATAAAATCCTCTTCCACGTGATTGAGCAGCAACTCCCCCCTATTTTTTCTTAACCCTAACCAGGCCGGGGGGGGGGGGTGGAATCCACCCCCCCCCTCGACTTTTCGCGCGATAATTCCGCAACGCGCGCAGGTATTGCTGCGCGACTTCATGAGTTTTTTCATTGAAGTCTTGCGCAACTTTTGAGACCAAATTTGCGATGACCGGGTATACGGTTCTAAAGTCACGTGACCTTTTGTAAGTGACCGTCGGCCCGAAAATCGCCAAATTTTGTGATTTGTGTACAAATCCTATGGAAATTGATTTTTTCCTATAATAGACAAAACCTTCATTATTTTTCATTCTAATCACTGCAGTCATTTAATTTTGGGCTAAAAGTTGTTGAATAATGGTTAATAATTTATTTCATCAAAAAAAATAATAAAAAACAAAAGTAAAAAAACGAAATACATACAAAATTCAAAAAAACAAAGAAATACATAAGGAATTTTTTGGCTGTCGCAATTTTTAATGTTGAAAACCTGATAATTAGGTCATAAAGAATATTCATGCACAAAATTAGCATATTCTGAGCCATATTTAGTGATTTATTGACAAAAAGGGGATTTTTGCATAAATTTGCATAATTAATTCGAAATTGATTAAAAAAAAACAACTAACAATGCAATCTTGTAGATTATGTCGCAATCTATCTGTGTGCCAAATTTGTGGCGGCCGCGCGTTCGGCGACCGAGATCTCAGGGGGGGGTGGAATCCACCCCCCCCCCCCCCCGGCTATAGCATAGCCAAAATAACCCGGCCTGGTTAGGGTTAAACTAGTAGCAAACACTTGTTGCATTGCGATAGAGTGATATGATAATTCACAGCAAGTAGAGCTGGGTTGCAGTGATTAACGCCAACAAATTCTGAGACATATTTATTCATCATTGATTCAAGGATATATAAACTCTGATTAGAATGATACATTCAATGCTTATGGTTATCTTTATTGAATTCAAACAAAAACACAAGATGTATACTGTTTATACATCTATTTTGATGCACTTATGTAAAAAGCTTGTTACTATTAAAACAAATGTTTTGTTCATCCACCTTTTGTTTTGATCAGGAAAAACCACTCGTAAGTTTTTAGATGTTTGAACTTCTGTTTGAAGTAAAACATTGTCAATGTTTGCATGCCATAATTGTTACCAATTAAATAGTCATACTGTGTTGTATTCACTTTCTGTCATATATATATATGTCAACTTATATTGATTTTCCCATGCTATTCATACCGTTTATGTGCATATCAAGAAAGAAAAGACATTATATTTATACGGTGTAGTTGTTTTTGAATGATTTTAGTTCATATTTCCATAAATAATTGAAGATAGAATGAATAACCAAGGAGGGGAAAGGGGGGTGGGGGGGGGGGTGGGGGGGGAAGGGAGAAATATTCACCAAAGAGTACTGCAAAATATTATATTTATTTTTGAGGACTACTTTCCAAGACTGCCAACATCAAACAGTGCTTTCAAAAAAGTCTGTTTGATTTGAATGATTTGAGTTACAATTTTCCTAAAATTAAAGATAAATAATTGGAAGATTTCGATAAAATATTAGGTGTTTTTTTTTTAGGGCTACTTTCCTAGCCTGCCAACATGTACATATGTATAATTTATTTGTTGTTGTTGTTGTAACTATTGTCATGTAGTTCTAGGGTCACCCAGACTGTGTACCATGTGTACAATTATGTCCACTATATTTTTGACCCTCAACAAATCATTAGAATGCACTTCATTCTTAATGAAATAGTTGAAACTCAATCCTTGGCCCCACACTTAAGTGTAGCTTTAAAAGTATGATTTTTGATGTTAAAACAATCGAACAAGAACATGACTACGTGTATGTGGTCCAAACTTTAATAATGTAATTGTTATAACTTTCCTACTCTTGAGTTTTATGTTAACATATTATAAACTATTTGCAAGATATTCATGAAGCATATATATATTTCCACTCACTATTGTATATTTCTACTCGACATAAAACAAGCATTTAATTTTAAGTGTTTGTATTTTTTGTTTGTATTACTTTGTTTCATTCTTTTGCTATTTGGTATGTCTTTGCATGAACATTCGTGTTTGTAACCACATCAATAAGATGTATACATGTAGCATCCACATTTATATCATTATATGCATGGATCTTAATTTGTGACTGCATGAAATCGTTTTTTCTTTCTTCTTTATTCACTGCATGTTGTCTTTTTGTTGTTGATCATTTCAGTTTGTTAATTTATTATTTTACACAACATATGATTTCATTTTGATACTAAAAATATTCTTCATTTTGTATTTGTGTATGTTTAAATATTCATGTTTGTGTTGGAAAGTTCAATTATAATACAAGTCATGTTAGAAAAACCAAAACGTGCTGCAATAATCTGCTATGTTCCATCAAGATTCATTAAAGGGACAAATAGTTTTTACGTCATCTTCTTTCCAAAAGCATAACAATTGGGAACGACATTTGATTGCTGTGATGGTTTATTGAATTTCCCTGCAACTATTATATTATTTCATTTATTATCTATGTACATGTTGGTCATAAAATGTTACTCTTCATCCTGTAGATCCTGTTTTTAGGTATGCCACATCTTTATTACAACTATATTGGCATGCTCATGTGTTTGTTTATTCCATTAAAATAAGTTACTTCTGGTACCATGATATCAGTAAGATTATCTTTTGATGCATTTATATTTCTAGCTGCCTCTCACAAGGCGCAGAAAACAGCGAAGAGTAGCAGTGACCAGGCATCCTCTACATCGTCATCGAGGACTAGTACCAGGACCGGGAAGAAGTCCCCATCCGCAGGGGTCCCGGAACCAAACAACAACATCAAGACAAACATCAGGTAAGTTCTAAAAATGAATTGACTGACTTGACTTGTGTCCTTTCGCTTCCCTACGAGTTCTTGGCTATTTTTGGCAATTAATTGAAAGTCAGAAAATTTGTGCATTTCAACCAATCAGTTTTGCACATTTAGTCACATGATCTGACTTACAATTAATTGTAATTGTACAATCGATTGCATCCCTTTCTGCAACGGGGCCCAGATCGTTTGGGACTAGTCCCAGGACCGGTCCAAAACCAAACAACAACATCATGACAAACATCAAGTAAGTTCAGAAATTGTTCGTTCTAGATTCAAATAATGTCCCCCATCCCTGGATTGTTGTGATGGCCAGGCATCTCGTTGACAATGGCCAGGTCCTCATCTGTGCGGTCTACTCTGTCACACTCCAAGGTATGGTCCATTGTTTGGAGCTAACTGCAGTTGTAGAGGGTTTCTCCCTCATTGCCATAACCATATTTTGCCATGTTGGCCCTACACCTCACCATTCTGGTCCCCAGCCAGTTCAGAAATGAATTGACAGACATAAGTGCATAAGATAATGTGTCCTTTCGCTCTCCTTCAAAATCATACATAGTGCATGTGTATTACTATCAGACCTAATAGCAGTATAAGAACCAACATTAAGCGAGATTAACAATAATGATTTATAACTTATTTCTGTCTTGTCAAGATAATTTCCTTTCTAGAGAAGCTGTCAATAATGGCAGTTGAATTGATTCAACTGATGTATCTTGTACACTTTCTTAATTGTGATATTGCATGATGTCTTCAAGAACTATGAGTGTTCTATATCTTGTTTACTTTCCTTTCTTCCAGATCTTCCTAAATGTTATCTCCTTACCTCACAATGTTGATGTTTTTTCTTTGCATGAATGTGGGATATACCAACTGTTTTTCTTCACCAGTTTTTATTGATAAGAGTTGCTAAATAATATTTCAGAACTGTATTTGTGTAACATACATGTAATATTTCAGGTAAACAGACATTGGAGTGATTCAAATTTCTTTAGTTCCTAAATTGTAAACACACACTGACTGTTCGTTTGTATTAAAGACTTTTGGGTTATTGCACAATGTTCCAGGTGTTTATTTCACAAGGGTGTCCTGACCAAATTCACCAATGGTCTTGTGCAGTATTGTAGAGGCATATGTTCTCTTTTCCCAACTTGTTCAAGTCTTCTAGACATTCTTCTCTCTGTTATTCTCTTTCAGTATGAAAAAATACATTCAAATGCTACATGAAATTACAAAACTACGATTTAATATAGATGGTCAGTACTCAATTTGCTGCTACAGTCAAATCTGTTTTAGTGGCCACCTGTCTATAGCAGCCAACCTGCCTCTAGTATATGGGCCACCAAAAGTGATCCCCTGCATACGAAAATCATGTTATGCAACCTGTCTCAACCTTGAGAAATGCAATCCTCTCTAAGCATCAACACTAATGTTACAGGATGTTTTGAATATAAAGCAAGCAAATGGTCTTCTTTTCTAATTCAGTGGTCCCTGCTGAACGGGGTAACATTTAAAGGGGTAAATCTTGTAAAGGGGTTAACTTAAGATTCCACCAAACATTTGTTTAGGTTTCAGAAGGGAACTTTATCAGGTACAGATACCTTAAAAATAGTCTACCCAATTAAGTGTGTATCCCATGATGTTTAAAACATTGTTATTCTGTGTATCAGGGTAGTTTTTTGTCGAGCCCACCGTAGGTGGAGGGGAGACTAAGGGATCCAAATTGCGTCCGTCGGTCTGTCTGTCCGTCCGTCCATCCGTCTGTGACACTTACAAATAACTTTCCAACCGTGCGTCTGTTTGTAACCAAACTTGATTGGTAGATGTCCTATACCGGCCTCCATGATATGCTGGGGTCAAAGGTCACATAAGTAGGTCAAAGGTCAAATGAGGTCCAATGTTGCATGAATGCACGCAAATGGGCGAGACCGTTACGGCTATCACCTTGTTTTTCTTCTTTTCTCTATGTGAATGTTTTTCCTTTCTCTGTGTCTGACTAGTCGGTCAAGATCAGGCTCCGATGGCTTGCTGGTCACGGCTATGATGCGGAATGCCACCACAAGGTCTCTTGATAATAACCTTCACTTTTTGTTGAGTTTTTAATTAACCTCTTTAACACTTTATTTATTTGGTTGATTTCACCTCATCAATATATACTTTGTGTTTTTCTAATTTTGTGTGGACTGCTGTGTTAACTTTTATTTTTACTTAAAGGGACAGTTTCCTCACCATATATTTACTTTTGATTAAGTTCCGTACACATTAAAACCGAATTTCATGTAAATACGACCAACATTGACCCTTTGAGCAAGGACGGAGCATCATTCAAAGTCACTCGCTGTACTGGCTAATCACATATATCGCATACAGCATGGAGGCTGCCATTGATGTTTATGTAGCTCGCATTTAGAATTGTTTGCTCAAAAATGTGACGTCAAACACGAACTACTCTTTTGTGTTTGTGCACAATCTCTGCGAGCTGCGAGAGCTAACAAAAAGAGCCCGAGCTTGTTAGTTCGGGTACGACGTAACATTTTAGAGCGAACAATTAAAAATCCGGGTTTTAAAACATATAATGGCAGCCTCCATGCTGTGTACGCGATGAATGGGGATAGCCCATGCAGCGATTGGCTTTGAATGATGCCACTCCTTTGCTCAGAGGGCAAACGTTGGACTTATTTGCATGAAATTATGTTTTAATGTGTAGAGAACATAATCAAAAGTAAATTGTAAGTGGGGGAACTTCTCCTTTAACTTTGACCTATAATGAGTGCTATAAATTAGCCTTTTTTCTGTGTAAGTACACTCTTTTGTGGTGTCCTGAAACACAAGTCTGGCGGTATTTTGTGTGTGAATAATACCATTCCTTAATTAATATTCTAGGTTTATAATATGTTACTTTCTAGTGACACTTGTCCAATCGAAACTGTCCCGAGGTGTTGTTTTGCGATTAACCACAAAGTTGTGATCAAACACAAGTCAGAACATATGCGCATTTGAGCCTATTAGATTTGCGCATTTAGGCAAATGTTCTGTCTTGCGTTAAAGGGTACCACCACCCCAACATAATATTCTTATAAATGAAAGGTAACATCTTTAGTATTCCATTCCATCAACAAGTTCTCAAAAATATGTTTCCAGAAAAAAAAAAATTTTAATTGAAAAACGCATCACCATTCTAAAGCATGCGTTAATGGGTCTGCATGTACGAGACTACTTTGTCCAGAGCGAACGAATCGCCCAGGATTCTATTGTCTCCAAACGTACGCGTGAATAGCATTTGCGCATTCGCAAATGTTTGGCCCGTACGGAACCAGGAAATAGTAGTGGTTCCGTAAGTGGTGGAAATTAATTGCTTTGTTTATGAATTACACAACCCTTTGCAAAATGTTGGGTATCTATTTGATATCACAAAACGGTACCAAAACATATAATTATGTGTTGTTCTTTGCCTGGTGGTCCCCTTTAAATCCCAACTTTGTGATTGATCGCAACTCTTAATGCAACACACCCTCTATGGTTCACCTTAACTATTTACTTTACTATTACTTTATGTTTTCTTACTTATTAATACTTACTATAATCACTCTTACTTTAATCCTGTCTGTATTAACACTAATAAACACAATTCACCTTCTAGTCATTTGAAACATCTTTTTCTCACTCTATAGAAATGCAAATATTTCATTTAGATACACTTTACTATATTTTACTAAGAGAATATTTTGTCATATTCTAAAATTTGTCATGTTAGCCTCTGACAAAGAATCTACTAGGATCGAATGCTAACTGACTCTCATTGTTATCATACAGGCCATATTTTAGTAGTAGCAGTGGTTAGCAGCATTCCCCTGCATTTAATATTTTACATAACATGATTAAGAAACTTAATAATTTTAAGGAGTATAACATGAAGAGTGTTCATATACTTATGGCTTGCAGTGCTTTTACTTCTCCATTTATTTTATCAATTAGTTAATGGGGTTGCCTTGATGATTCCATATATTGTCTGTTCAGAGAATGGGCCCCCAAGTCACTTTTTTAAATTTTTGTAATTCGGAGACGGAACCTTGCCAAAAAATTAATTCATCTCTCTTTTATTTTTGTAAATCATTCTCAAAATTAGAAATAACTTATCAGAAAATTTGCCGTCAAATCTACAAGATGGTATGCAGAACTAGATTTAGCCAAAATCCTTCTCACTCTCACCCGACAATAATTATATTATTGATATGCCTCCACAACAAAGTAGCCGGAGGCATTATGTTTTTGGGTTGTCCGTCCGTCCGTACGTACGTACGTACGTACGTACATGTATATCGCAACATCTCAAGAACCTATTACAAATTACCATCAAACTTGGTACATGTACATATCTTGGGGAGACAATGAACTGATTAGATTGTGGGGTCATGAGGTCAAAGGTAAAAGGTCACAGGGCTTATATGTATGCAAAAATTAGCTTGTAATTACAATATGGGAACGAAAACCAGTAAATGGATTACCATAAAACTTGGTTCTTGTATGTGTCTTTTGGAGCCAATGGACTGATAAGATTCGGGTCTTGAGGGTCAAAAGTCAAAGGTCACATAGCTCATTTCAAATACAAAAAAAGCAACTTTGAAATGCTATATATATCTCAAGAACCTGTCAATACATTGCCATCAAACTTGTATGTATCTTGAGGAGCCCATGAACTGGTTCGATTTTGGGGTCATGATGTCAAAGGTCACAGGGTCATACATGGCAAAATAACTTGTAATCACAATATTTCAAGAACAGGTTGAATTATTTAAATCAAACTTGATATTTGAAATTGCTTGAATGCAAGTCTAATTAGGCTTGATATGCAGAGGCATCCTTTTCAACTGCGCACAGTGGAAGATCCATTTAGTTTCATACAACATATTAGCTTTCAAATTAGTTATTTTTATTATTGCAGTGACTCTTCTGTTTTTTTTGTTACAATTATGTGATCACACATTGTTACCCTTTGAGGGTTTTGTGTTCATAATGTGTGTTTTCCTCTTCATATATATTAGTAATTTGCATGTGTGCATTCATTTTTTAATAAAAGCATAATGTGCATATATAATATTAAAAAACAAATAATATCCAGACAGGGCTAATATTTAATTTTGTAGCTAATATAATTGTGTGTGCATATCATTTTATCATACAAAAGTGTGAAACTTTCTTTTCTTTGTGTTTGAATGTAAAAGATTTTTTTCTTCTATACATTAAAGCTCAAATTCTTATCAGTAGCACAACTTTTGTCTAGGCAAAACAGGAAAAAATTACCAGCAACTGTTTGAACCATGTTGCACCTGTGAAATTTGATTGGTGCTTTGTCTTCATTATCAAATCCCTCTTCAAAGGCATCCAGACAAAGTGTCTCTTAACATTCTAGTCATCGGCAGTATTTTCTTGCATCCTGGATGATCCAGGATTATTTATTAGTATTATTATTATTATTTATTATTATCTATTACTGGTGAATGGTTATACTATGACTGGAATGACAAGCGGCCCATTATCCTGACGCCTAACCAGAGCTAGAGGGATTAATTGGATCATAAAAAAATCAATAAGAATATCTCCAGTGGCGTATGACATCTATAAACGGGCTGGTGAAATTCCATATGTGCGATAATGGTTTAACTAGTTTACTGGTAATTTATGTCTTTTTAGCCGGGACTAAAGTTGTGCCACTGATGTACACAGGTTTTTACTGTATCTGTTCTTTTTTTTATAATCATAGTGCCATATATCTTGTGTTTGTTTGGAAGGTATCCATAGAAATATATATTTTTAACATTTATTTATGTATTTATTTATTTCCGGTATAAACAACATGATACAAAGGTCCGGAGACCAACAATGATCATGGTACATTGTACAATAATAATATTTTAAACATATTATAATTATGCATAAAAACTGATGCACATTAAACACTTTTGTTTTTTTTACATCTAAAGCAGGTCTACCAAGGGTTCTGATCCCAACAGCTCTATCTACACACCTACTGCCAGCAGCTCAGCCAAGAGGGCCAGTAGTGGCGGACATGTCTCAGGTACAAGTCACACACTTGACCCTTGACCCTTGATTGGGTCAAGCTTGGGGTGTGGGGTGAGGGGTGTTTATAAACCGGGCACTAAACCAGGAAATATTTTAAATATAGCCTATTTTTCTTTGCTCATTTTCATTCATTTAAAACATTTATAGTCAGTTTCCTCTATGCTTGAATACAATTAATACAAAAGCTGCATCACTTTATGTGATCCCGCACACTTTCTCTAGAAAAGTTGATTTAACTATCCTTGGATTAGTGCCCGGTTTATATAGCTTCTGACTAATCGAGCAATGAAAAGGGTTGATCATGGGTTGAGCACCGGTCTAGCAATTTGGAGGTCTCGGGTTCGATTCCCGCCGAAGCCAATTTTTCTTTGCTCATTTTCAATCACAAAAAATGTTTTAGTGAGGTAGATTTGTTGTCAGACAGAATATGGTCCTAGTTATTTTGTTTCCTTTTAATAATTTAACATGTTGACAGACATGATTGAAGACTGTTTTCTACTAAAGACCACATTTTTAGTACACCATATTACGTAGTCTTTCTACACTGTTTTGACTTTAATTGCATTGGTATCTTCTTTTTTTTTGCATGAAGTTATCTTGTAACTGTATTTTCTATGGTCTTTGTTTCTTTTATCAGAATCAAGGAAAGGGTCAGCCCCAACAAACAGTACAAGTCGTACAGGAGGGTCATCTCACAGTTCTGTGTCGGGTACTTCATCAATACCAACAAGGTATGACTTGGGAAACACAAACAGAAACATGCTACCTTTATATTTGTGGCCGACTATTGCAAAACCCTGCACTTGTCGGTAATTAATGTTTTGAAGAAATAGGCATTTTAGGTTCTCATTATGTGTGTAAAAGACTTATGATTGTAAAATTGAAACAATCATATCTTCGGAAATAATATCGCTAATGATATTCGCTTGTCTCGCAATGTAAAAACTAGGAATCTAAACGATCACGACGTTTCGTATGCTACTGCAATACTTTGTCAAATGATAATATCGAATGTAGACACTCGGCTTTTTTATGCTCTACCGTGGCTCCCAACATCACAATCTCGCATGAGCGATTGCGTTCCTGATAGGTCAACAACGGAACCCGCTGATTGGCCGGTGCACACGGGCAAACAACCAATCAACGAAACAACCGTTGTGGGCCGGTTGTTCGGGGTAGTGTCGTGGCGACGTATCGTACGCTGTTTCGTTAGGCGGGCCGATCCAGTGTTTCGTTGATTGGTTGTTTGCCCGTGTGCACCGGCCAATCAGCGGGTTCCGTTGTTGACCTATCAGGAACGCAATCGCTCATGCGAGATTGTGATGTTGGGAGCCACGGTAGAGCATAAAAAAGCCGAGTGTCTACATTCGATATTATCATTTGACAAAGTATTGCAGTAGCATACGAAACGTCGTGATCGTTTAGATTCCTAGTTTTTACATTGCTAGACAAGCGAATATCATTAGCGATATTATTTCCGATACTATATCCGTAATGGATTATATATTTACTATTATTGATTGAACATACGGGCACCCTGCCCTGAAATTGATACGTAGATATGAGCGTTGTAGCGAGAAGGTGGCTAGGGGGGTTCTGCCGTGGGTTTGGCATCAACCGTTGTGGGCCGGTTGTTCGGGGTAGTGTCGTGGCGACGTATCGTACGCTGTTTCGTTAGGCGGGCCGATCCAGTGTTTCGTTGATTGGTTGTTTGCCCGTGTGCACCGGCCAATCAGCGGGTTCCGTTGTTGACCTATCAGGAACGCAATCGCTCATGCGAGATTGTGATGTTGGGAGCCACGGTAGAGCATAAAAAAGCCGAGTGTCTACATTCGATATTATCATTTGACGAAAGTATTGCAGTAGCATACGAAACGTCGTGATCGTTTAGATTCCTAGTTTTTACATTGCGAGACAAGCGAATATCATTAGCGATATTATTTCCGATACTATATCCGCAATGGATTATATATTTACTATTATTGATTGAACATACGGGCACCCTGCCCTGAAATTGATACGTAGATATGAGCGTTGTAGCGAGAAGGTGGCTAGGGGGGTTCTGCTGTGGGTTTGGCATCAACCGTTGTGGGCCGGTTGTTCGGGGTAGTGTCGTGGCGACGTATCGTACGCTGTTTCGTTAGGCGGGCCGATCCAGTGTTTCGTTGATTGGTTGTTTGCCCGTGTGCACCGGCCAATCAGCGGGTTCCGTTGTTGACCTATCAGGAACGCAATCGCTCATGCGAGATTGTGATGTTGGGAGCCACGGTAGAGCATAAAAAAGCCGAGTGTCTACATTCGATATTATCATTTGACAAAGTATTGCAGTAGCATACGAAACGTCATGATCGTTTAGATTCCTAGTTTTTACATTGCGAGACAAGCGAATATCATTAGCGATATTATTTCCGATACTATATCCGCAATGGATTATATATTTACTATTAATCATATCTTCGCCAATTATTGACCAAATCGTTAGAACAAAGAATCAAATGAAAGCTTGAAATGAGGCCTTTCTATTGGTATGATAATCTACATTTTGATTTTTACCGACAAGTGCAGGGTTTTACTATAGCCGGTTACATTTTGTTATTGATTTGGAATATAACTGAATGTATATATATAACATACACAACAAAACTTACTGATGTTCCTAAGTATTCACTTTTGTATGTTAGTGAAATTGGCAAATTTTGAAATATAATGTGCGCATAGACTTGGTAATATTATTCAGTGTTATACCATGTATTACTTTAATTATGGTATATAAATTCATGAAATTCATGAAATTTTGATATACCTCATGATTGCGTCTTAGTTAGTTTGATGTTTTTTTTAAAGTTCTAGTCATTGCTAGTAAAATGGAATATGTTAAAGAAGATGTACAAATTACTCTGTGACATGATTGATTTATTCTGCAAACTTATTGTAGAAACTACCTTGTCACCTTTTAAAAGATAAAATTGACATAATGCACTTAAATTCAAACTTAATTACAAAATTACAATTTCTGATTTGTGAAATCATTTTTACTATTGATCAATTAAATAGCCTTTTTATTACTCTCTTATTCCCTTTCTTCGTAGGAAAAAGGCATCTCACAAGACATGATAGAGGGCAGCAGACTCGAGAGACGTATCTGACACTTCTGTAGCCGTGGGTGGGAGGCCAAGAATGTTGAGTCCATCTGACAGAGTTGGGGTGATCGACCATGCATGCCCACTGATTGCTCCAAAAAAAAAGAATCACTATTCTAGTAGGTGAAGACTTGACGTTGCCGAGCTTGAAGCTGATCTCTAGAAAAAAAGATTATTCATTATTCAACTATGTGAAGAGTTGACGCTGCGGGAGCGGCCATCAGTACCACACACCGATGATATTGCTCTGCTACTTTATCAGCTGCTTGCCATTGTCCATGAGGAGGGATCCGGTACATATGTGTCATACTGTGCCTCAGATTTGCCCACCTTTGGCAGGACGTTGAGTGGTGATCATACAAAATGATAATGACTGTGCCTTTAAAGCCTTTAAAGGGAGTTCTATTCTTCTGGGTTGTGATAGCATGGAGGATTCACAGCGTCACCATTGTCAACCAATACCCTATCCTGAATTGGATTGAGATCAGTGGTACAAGGGCACGAGCTTCAAGTCTTACAACGGATGGATGGATGGTGATTCATAGCTGCCAAGTTTCCCTGATTCGGCAGAAGGCTCTCTGAAAACATACATATCTTTTCCTGCATCGGTACAACAAAAATGTGAAAATCTCCTTGATTAAGGAAAGACATGCTCCCAACGGTGGTGCATGTATTTCATAACTTTATCCCCGAATGCTGTTGAGAAATCTCACTGAATTGGACAAGTGATTGTTGGCAGTTCTGGGGATAGTGCAGTGTAATGCTTTCTTAGCTCTTTTTCAAGCTGATTAAAAGGGATAACTGATGTTGTTCATCCTTCTGCAAGTTGTTAGTGCAGGGGGGTGTTTAACAAAGATCCTAAGTTGATCTTAGCACTAAGATAGTCTTAAATATAATGGAAAGCCATTAGTGTCTTGAAACAGTTTTTATAAAAGTTATGTTGAAATGCATAAAATGTTGATTCAAATCATATATATTATCTAATTATCAAAGAGATTCATAATCTTCACATAAAATTCATGAAATCTCTTTGATAATTAGAAAAAATATATGATTTGAATCAACATTTTATGCATTTCAACATAACTTTTACAAAACTGTTTCAAGACACTAGTGGCTTTCCATAATATTTAAGACCATCTTAGTGCTAAGATCAACTTAGGATCTTTGTGAAACACCCTCCAGGTTAGCATCACCTGTGTATTACTGCAAACGTTCAAGAGCTTGAAGGGATTCAAGACTGAATAAATAGTACATGTATCTATGCATTAAAACGAGTATTTGATTGGAAAATATACAATTTACAGCAATATATTTCACAAAGCATTGTTGATAACAATCGATGATGGATTTAATCGCCTCCTCACTCCTTGCCCATGGATATTACCTTACTAATCGTATGATTCATTAATAGATCATACGATTAACCCGTTCGTGACAAACTGATTTTGCTATAACATGCATTCTCCATAGACTCCTGCCCGAGTATTTTCGGGACCAGTCCTGAACGGGTTGATGATAACATCTAATATGTTACAGGGCCAATGGAGAAGGTTGGGATACAAAACAAAAGATTATTTCTGCATTGTAGGCCTTTGGTCTTCCAAAACCTTTTGACAACTATGGTTCAAGCATGATATCAGCCAACCACAGTACACATTACTTGAAATATTTGTTTTCCTCAAAAAATGTTTTCTACTTTTTTTCTTGGTACTTTTCAAATTTCTCACATTGTGTTGGATATATGTCCTGTGCAAGTGTCAAAACTAGGGATTGAAATTACAGATTTTTTTTACAGATTTTGCGAATTATTTCTTGGCATTAATACATGTAACTCTCTTGTACTGTATTCATTGTATTAAGTTGGTCCCACGCTCGTGCTGTGTCAAAAAGCCACTAAATTTGTGCCAATTCACAAGATCTTTCATAAAAGGAGAGTGTAAAATTGTCACTTGGAATTGCAGTGTCATGATTTTTTGTACTTTATTAATTTGATCCAAAGATCTTCTATATTGTATTTCCATACCATGGTGAATTTAGGCAACTAGTACAAACACTTATAGAGTACCAAAGACATCACTTTTCACTTATTCTACTAGGTTAAATGTGTTCCTTTTCAATTAAACTATCACACATAATTCTGAAAAATATTGATATAAGTCTCAAATATCAATTTCAGAAATAAAAACACTTAGATCACTTTAAGCTATCAGTGCTTTATTCATGGTATCCATGAGATAACATGTATTTGCGGCCTTCTACCACTCACCTTGCAGATAATCTGTGACTATGTATTGTGGTTCTATTTATTGAATTATGTGAAAAACAAAAGCCTTTTCACAGTAAAATGTAATCAAAGTGTATGTGCCGCCCATCATGTGGGACATTTGTGAAAATAAATCCTCCATTAGTAAACCTATAAAGTGAGGCCTTCATTTTCCAACTGTATTCATCAGCAATCACTTGAATTGTACTAACAAATTATATCTATGCCAGTTATATGTATTCAAAATGTTTGTGCCATTATTCATCATTTGTGACAAAAAAAATGCTTAATTGTATGACAAAATCCGTCTTCAGTTCTTACTTTTGCCCATTGTGGTAGTCAAGGTTGTCAAGTGCGACGTCAGTTCTTTATTGCCATTGGTAATGGTTCTAAACAATGTCAGGCAAGCAAGACATTTCTGACCGAGAGGTTGCTAAGAAGGCAATCGTCCAGCTCCGACCTACTACCAAAAGCCCAAATCAAAGGACAAGTTGTTAAGAACCATTACTATGTTATATAACAAAAGAATATGACATCACTACTCCTGTACTCTATAGAAGGTAGTAGGTATAATTTTATTAGATGATTGTCCTCCGCGTGTAGCGCAAGACACTATTGCGGTGAACATGTGAAGAGATTTTGCAGAATGGAATGTTATTTCTAAATTATCAAGTGGAGATTGATAACAAATAATCGGCATGAAAGTAACCGAGTCGTACCAACAAATTAATATAACTTAATGTGCCTTCTTGCTTGCTTATCTGTCTGTACCGAACCCGTTCAGGATGGACTAATTTTGCTACAACATGTATTCTCCATAGACCCAAGCCCGAGTATTTTCGGGACCAGTCCTGAATGGGTTAAAGGGGGGTTTCATCCTAGAAATAACTCTCTTGCAATAGAGTCAGATGAATGAGTGGAATATTCAGTGAAAATCTAAGTACTCGGGTTTTCTATAGCTCAGTCGGTAAGAGCACCGGTCTAGCAATCCGGAGGTCCCGGGTTCGAATCCCGTTGGAATCACATTTTCTTTGCTCTCTTTTAATCACATTATATTCCTGGTCAGTTTCTCTATAATGTTTGAATTAATAAATCATAACAGAATGTTAGGACCATTTGAACTACATGCACGGACAGGAATGCTTTCAAAATTGCTGCAGAGTATGACTTATTCCCAACTTTGTCTGGAAAACACCATCCTCACACGTGATTGGACGATATGATGTGAAGAAAGTGCTATTATACACATTTACCCACATATTAACTACTAGAATTCTCCAAATGATAAGAAAACATGATTGTTGTAACAATTTGTGTCCAATCAAGACAGCGCGGCTGGTAAATGATGTTCTTGCAATTGGCAGGGAGTATGAATGCGCAATTCCTGTTCGTTCATTTAGATCAAATGGTCATAACTTTCTTAATTTTCAATTAATATTTGCATTTTTTCCCCCTCAATTACCTGATTCTAATGCAAATAACATAACTATTGGGTGGACTTAGAGCTACCGTAGGTTTGTAAAAAAGGGAATTTCTTTTAATACGGAATTCACATTGTGCCTAATGTATAATTATGCATTGCCAATTTCATCTTGAATGAAGTGCCTGAATTGCATTGATATGTCTTTCACTCGATTAAAATGTTCCAAAGAACATGATTAAATCTGCTGCCTTTCCATGTATTCATCCGAGAAGAACGCTTATGATTAAACTCGTTCAAAATAATATTTTGTGCTACGAATCTGTAATCTACGAATCTCTTTGTAAAGAAAATAATATTCTTTTAAATAATCTCTGCTTGAGGCTTTCAAGTCCAGCTGGTCTGATATTTAGAGAAAATTTCAATTCAATTTATTCTTAAATACTTATTGTAATTTAGAAAATTTGCCTTTAACCTATATTTAGCCCTTTATACATGTATGTTTAATTACCCTTATGTTTGTTGTGTAGTTTAACATTACTATTTTCCTTTTTATACCTGAAATAATAGGAAATAGAGGACATAAATTAATTCAAGAAAGTTGTGTGGGAAGGACCTTGTTACATTTATCAAAAATGCACAAATGCAATTTGTGTTTTAGATTCAGTTATCTTCTAAAAACCAATTAATCCCTTAAATATTTGAATAGCCAAACACGTCTTGAGATATCTGTGTGTTATTTCAAAATCAATTTTTAACCAAAGGATTCAAACCATTCTTGAAGAGTGGGGCTCATTTATTTGATTTTGATATGTATTAGTGGGTATGAGATTTCCTTGGAGTGAAAGGTTTCTGTTTCTTGGGACATGAATTTTTATTTTCATCTGCTGTTTGGAAAGTGCAATATTGTTTCCATTCACTCTGTGTGATCATTTTTTTAAACGCATTTTGTTACAAATGTCAAGTTAAACGAGCTTTGTTTGTATCCATTGTTTCTTTAGTGGATTAACTTCTCATCATGTTTAGTTATATTTACAGTAGTTAGAACATTATTTATGGTGAGGATATTGCCAACAATTTTTTTACATAAACAAAAACTTGTCCATCAGTTATAGAAACTCAATTATCAAATTTGCTGTCATGTGAATTCTAAATAATGAAACTATTCCTGTAATGAAATCGGTCATTTTAGTCCGAGAGTCAATAATAATGAAAAAGTATTCATATTTGTGGCCTTGTGGCCTTGCTAAGGGGCGCAATGGGAGAAGAGTAGTTTGGCTACTGCCCTCAGCAGTGAAAAGGTTATAAACGTGTACAGTTGAATCTGGGGTGTACTCTGAAAATGATTTAAAGCTAAAGTTTATTTTATCTACCGTAAGTCTCTAAATTATTTTTAGCCAAATCGATATTCTGAAACTGTACTAAAGAAATAGCGATTTGCTAAAAAATATTTTAGTGATGTAGATACAATAAATTTTAACTTGTCCTTTTCAAATTACACCCCCTGGGGGTGTTTCACAAAGATCCTAAGTTGAACTTAACTCTAAGTTGGACTTAACTATTATGGAAAGCCATTTGTAGCATTGAAATGAAATATATTCTAAAGCAAAAATGCAAGAAGTAAGTTAGACTTTTCATAAATTGTTAACCAAGAACATGAAATCCCCTTGATAATGAAAAATATTAATAATAATAAGCAACAAATTATGCCATTTAAAAGACATTTTACAAAATTGTTTCAAAGAAACTAAAGGCTTTCCATACTTGTTAAGTCCAACTTAGGATCTTTGTGAAACACCCCCCTGGTTATTAACGAGGACCTTGGGACTATTAAAAGAATCTAGTAACTTTGTTGACATGTGCACAAAAGTGATAAATGGTTGATACAATGTATATCGTTATCTGATATGTCTGCTGGGTATTGTATGAAAATTTCAATTTAAATGGACGTTATATGGCTGAGTAATGAGCAAAAAAGCAAAGTGATATTCACTTACTAATTGCACTGATCTGAACACTTCAATCGTAAATATCTTTTTAATGAAAGGGAAATTCTAAAAACCGAAACCTGTATGAGGGAACCGCTAGAATTCCAATTGGATTTTGAGGATTTGGACAATGTTACTACTACTAGATCCCTTTAAAATTACCCTGCAAGCATTTGGTCATATTGGCCCAAATTCTATAGATCAGTGGGTCAACTTTAGTCTAGGCTAAAAAGAAAGAAATGATCAGTAACCACTTAAAGGGAAAGTTTCCCCATCATCTATTTACCTTTGATTAATTTCTGTACACATTAAAACATATGTTCATGCAAATATGTCCAATGTTTGCCCTCTGAACAAAGGAGGGGCATCATTCAAAGTCAATCGCTGTATGGGCTAATCCCATTCATCGCGTATAGCGTGGAGGTTGCCATTATATTTTTTGAAACCCGGATTTTTAATTGTTCGCGCCGAAATGCTACGTCAAACCCGAACAAACAAGCTCCGCCTCTTTTTGTTAGCTCTCGCAGCTCGCGGGGTTTGTGCACAAACACAAGGCCAAACGTGAGCCAACAAAAAGAGTAGTTCGGGTTTGACATCACATCATAGAGCGATTTGAGTTTCATAAACACCAATGGCAGCCTCCATGGTGTTCGCGATGAATGGGATTAACCCGTACAGCGAGTGACTTTGAATGATGCTCATCCCTTGCTCAAAAGGCCAATGTTGGTCGTATTTGCATGAAATTGTGTTTTAACGTTTAGAGAACATAATCAAAGGTGATTATATGTTGGGGAAAATGTCCCTTTAAACCATGCCCTTGTGGAATTTGACTAGCACATTGCCTTCCGTTCATTACCAATGCAAATCCCTCTGCAATAGCACCCAGACAATGTGTCTCTTTAATTGACATTCCAGTCATGGTATAACCTGGTCACCAGTAGTAGTGCATCCTGAACTATACAGGACATTATATTACTGGTGAACAGTTATACTATGACTGAACTGCCAAGCACCCCTTTCTCCTGCTGCCCAAGTAGAAATAGAGGGATTCATAGGCGTCGATCTGTCATTGATACCCATTCATCAAGGGGGGGATGATCTATTCATTCATCCCCCCTGATGAATAGGTATTATGTAAGTATCGACGCCCATGGAGGGATTGATTGGATAATGAAAGAAGCAATTGGATTGTCTCCAATGGCAAATTGCAAGCATCAATTCAGGGTCATTCAGTAAAAAAAAAAAACATTATACAAGAGCATGGACATGCAAAACGACCTCGGTATCAGAGGGTTTTGTTACATCAGAGCTCTTTATAACAAGGTTCCACTGTATCACTATTTTAACTCCTTGATTGCCAGTGTCACATATTTGCATCAAACCATACACACAAATGCCATAGAGCTGTGAATTCCCTAGCATTCAAAGTGTTGAGGCCATCGCCTCTCTCCCCATAGTAAACTTTGCCCCCCCCCCCCTCTTAATGGGTTAATTCTGGCTCCGACCATTGATTTGTACAAGTGATTGAAGTGTACTGCCTCGTTTGATTTATATATATGTTTAATTGTATATATACATACTAATTATACTTTTGTGTGTATTAAAGGCAACTCCTTTGGCACATTTCCTGCACATTTATCTGCTTCAAATGTAACATTGAAACATTGATAATTACTGTATATATTGTTCTCCAAAAATATTAAAAAGTTGTTTCTATCTATGTAATTGATCATTTTGTCTCCATTGTATTCACTTTAAATGAGTATCGGCTGAAAAAAACCCCACAAAACATTTATTTGTATGTTTAGTACAGTTCATAATACAGTGGTCACTTTGTATTAGAGGCTTTTTGCAAATGCTACGGAAGAGCCGAGTATGGGAGAAGCAATCGGCTGTGATCGTACCCGTACTCTGGCTACTTCGCGAACTATTTGCAGTTTCGCAGTGAAGAATACCGGGAACGTCTCCTTGCTCGAGTGAACAAGCGCGCTGATTGGCTGACCCATTGAAGTACTATACTTCAATGGGCTGACCACGCCGCTCTGTACTCGCTCTACACCCAACGCTAATTCAGCCAACAACCGTAGTAGATTTCCACCGTAGCATTTGCGAAAAGCCTCTATTGGGGTAACATTTAAAGGGGTAGGATTTGACCAAATACTCCTTATGTTTTCTAAAGAAATTTTCCCCACTTGGGACTTGGGTACACCTGTTAAATGGGTAAACTAAAATCCGGGCCTGATTTATTCGACTGTCAAAATTAGGAGAATAAGAGGCATTATTTGTGAAAATTTGATCGGAATTGGACAAGAAAAATTAGTTATGCCTATTTGAACATCATATTTGAACATCATGTAGTAATGAGCGATCATTTCAAAATCATTGTCTCGTCATGCCTTTAGTACATGAAAATACAGTTATAGCGAACGATACATGAAATCGGAGCAAAGTTCAAGTGTCATAACTTTTTTATTGCTCTACCGTTGATCATTCATATTCATAATAGCAAACATCACGTTTCTGGGGTGGAATTACCCTTTAAGTGGAGACTACTGTATTACCAAATCAACTACAAAACAAATTCTAATGGAAATATGCAATTAATGGTCATATGACAAATCTTTATTGTGCACAATACAGTTCTTGATAATATTGCTACATGTAGACTTCATATATATTCTATACATATTTCTCACAAATTTACATTTTATTTGGTCCATATCATGTATGAAATAATTCATGTTTTCTCTTTGTTATAATAATAATAGTCCATTTGTATATAGCACTTTATCATAAAAGTCTCAAAGTGCCTAGACTAGAGCAGTCAATGTACCTTGACAAATGGAATTGACTGAAATAGATCTTTATGTCAGAGAGAATACTGTAAAACATACCGCAAATAAAATAATGAAAAAGCTTTCAAACAGTTGGTAAATTGAAAACATGTGTTTACAAATAAAAAGCCACCAAAGTAAAATGAATTGGATGTATTTTACAGGATTTTGTATTGCAGAAAGAAATACACTGTCAATTTTCCTTTTTAATGAGAGAAACAAAAGATGAAAAAAATGTGAAATAACTGAATATTAACCAATAGAAAGCAAATGAAAATAAATTGGATTTTGTTGTGTTGCACAAAGAAAAACACTTTTGTCATCGTAGGTAGATTTGGTTATTTTTCAAACTCGATGCCAGCTCTTCAAGTTTGATATGGGATGTGCAACTTCAAGTGTGCAAATATTGCAAATACCGTAATACGTAGCTCCATATTTGAAGCATACATGTGCTTTTTGTACCTTTTTCTGAATATAATTGTAATGATTCTTCCTTGATATTTAATATTTGGCATAAAAGTAAAGTACATGTATATTATTTAAAGGGGACCACCAGGCAAAGAACAACACATAATTATATGCTTTGGTACCGTTTTGTGATATCAAATAGATACCCAACATTTTGCAAAGGGTTGTGTAATTCATAAACAAAGCAATTTCCCCCACTTACGGAACCACTACTATTTCCTGGTTCCATACAGGCCAAACATTTGCGAGTGCGCCAATGCTATTCACGCGTGCGTTCGGAGAGAATAGATTCCCAGGCGATTCGTTCGCTCTGCACACACTTAGTCTCGTACATACAGACCCCTTAACGCATGCTTTAGAATGGTGATGCGTTTTCCAATTATATATTTTTTTTCTGGACACATATTTTTGTGAACTTGTTGATGGAAGGGAATACTAAAGATTATACCTTTCATTTAGAAGGATACTATTTTTGGGTGGTGGTACCCTTTAAAGTTATATGAATAGCACATATCATGGGCTAATACCACAGAAAACAAACAATGAAAACTCTTGAGATTTTAATGGGTGTAAAATAGGGACTCCGCATAAATATGCATCTGTTATTTTCCTGTCATGGCACAATAAATAATTCTTTATACGGCGTAATTCTTTAAATATAGCGTGAACATTTCTATCAACATCTATTCTTTAGTTACAATTAGAATATTCTGAAAACAAAAATTATATTCATACAAAAATATCACTTCATCTTAAATAACATGTACACTGCAATTGACTTTAATTATGTACAATGTTACCATTCTAATAAAATGTACATGCAGGGAATATCATTAGAAATAATATGAAACCTTCACAATTTATCTTCATTAACAGTCAAAGCATATATATTTGATGTAAAAAAAAATGTCACCCTGACCCCACCAAAATTAAGCCCACACCCCAATGACTCGTAAGTTGGTAGAACTAACCTCTTACAAATTGAAATATGATAATTAATTATTGTAAAGAAATGGGAGGGATACAAGAGAATATAGCCAAGAATTGTGCAGGCAAATCAAAAGAAATACAGGATGTAATATCAAGCAAACCAGCATAACAGTTGTTTAAAACAAATCATGCCATCAGCTCACTAAATATAGGGGAAGACTTAATATTGATTGTGTTGCATTCCAAAAGAATGAACAACATTCAGAAACTCTGTGGAGATTTTCTTTTCCATCGAAAAACATTCCTCTTGCATTTGAATGCAAGTTAAAGGTATACTGAGACTAGACCAATTTGACTGCATGCAGTTGAAAAGTATGTCTCCGGCCTATATGGTGATGTTTGAACACATTATTCTATTTTTATATTTAAGTGATCAATGCAAGTGTGTGACAAATTCACCACAAATACATCTGCATATTTCAGTACTGTGACCTTTGACATCACAACCGCCAAATATTATAAATTCATTGGCTCTTAATCCACTCATAGGCTTAAGATACATATATGTACCAAGTTTGATAGTATTGTGTCAAGTGGTACTCGAGGTAATGCAAACACAAGAACGCGCCATACATACAAACAAACCCCCAAATAAAATGCCTCCAGCCACTTTGTTGCAAAGGCATAACAAGTAAAGAGTAACCAAAAATCTACATGCAAATGGACTATTTCCACATTTCTATTTTTTTTCTATTTATCCCTCATGAGTGAGTGGTTTGAGCTAGTCCATAGGATTGCACTGACCAGTGAAAAACTATAACTATACAGGGATTATGGGCGATTTAGACCCAAGATAGCCCCCCAGCCCCCCAGCCCCCCCCCCCCCCCCAATTATTTAAGAGCCCTGTACATTTTCATTAAGTTGAATTCATAACAAAGATTTTAGTGCTATTTTTTTGTACTACCTTAATGCTTGAAAAGTAGCCTGTAAAACATTTTATTTCCCCTGGCATAACTGTGTTACTTACGGGGAGCTAGTGAACAATTTACTATCTCTATGGATTCCTTACGATATCTAGGAGAGAACAGGGGGGCAGGGGCTCGACGGACTCTCAAGACGAAACCTATATCCACTGATATCTGCACAGAGCATGGAAGGGCAAAGCTTCAGGGTTGAACAGGTGAAGAGCAAGTGCACTGGCCTCATTGTTTCACACAATACTGGCTGAAATAAAGTTCATATCTTCAGCCAGTGACTGAATCAAGTGGGGGAATCAGGGGCCCGTTTCATGAAAAGGTCTTAGTTAAGACCGTCTTAACTGTTACATCTTTGCTATTATATACATGTACTTCCAACCTTGTCCTTTGTGACCTAAACAAACGCCATCCGTATGTCCGTAGATTAGTCACAGTCACGTGACAGTAAAGACGGTCTTAACTATATGACCCTTTCATGAAACGGGCTCCTGGGTACTAGCCAAGGATAATATATGCATGGTCATGAGGATTGTTTTCTGTTCTCTTTCTGACACCAACCAGTGAACATATCCAGTTGGGTAACAAAAACTGTTCCGGTCCTACAAAAACTTCATTCATACCTTCAGCCAGTGACTGAAGGGATGGGCGGAGTCGGGGGAACCGGAACCGGAGCCGGAGCCAGAGGAATCGCGGGTACCAGCCAAGGATAGCATGTTTGCGGGCGCCAGGTTTATCTTGCCGTTCTCCGCAACGACTTTACCGTGCTTGCTGCGCAGGTGGCGCTTGTAGGTGTTGCGCGTCTTGAACCGCGCCGAGCAGTCGCTGCAACCGAAGGGTTCCTCCCCCGTGTGGCGACGCAGGTGCTCCCGGTAGTGGCTGGAGTGGCGGAACTGGCGATGGCAGTAGCTGCACAGGAAGCGGGCCTCCTCGTTGTGGATCATGGTGTGGTACTTGAGGCTATGCAGCCGAGTGAATGTAGCATTGCACTGTTCACACTGGTATGGTTTAATACCTAGATTAGGAGAATATCAATCAATAAATCAGGAAAATTAAATTATCCATCTATATAAAAATGAGTTAGTAAATAATATGAATCAATAACTGAACCATTGTATTCTTGAGGCTGCGCAGCCGAGTGAATGTAGCATTGCACTGTACACACTGGTAAGGTATGATACCTAGGAGAATAAAAATCAATTGATAAATAAAGATTAAGAGAATACAAATTATTCATATAAAATGAATCAATAACTGGATCATGGTGTGAAACTTGCTGGCTGTAGCATTGCACTGTTCACACTGGTAAGGTAATACCTAGATGATACCTGAAGAAAAAAAAAGCAATGAACACACTGCCCAATTTTTAGTTGGTCAAGAAGTTGGCTTTTGTTTTCTTCTTAAATTGAATTATGCAAATATAACCCATTCATTTGATATTCCAGGAATACCTTTTCATCTTTGAGGCTGTATAGCACATTTGTTGCAACTTAACAAATCTCAACCTTTAGTAAGTCTTAATCTTACTTGCCTGACTGGGAAACGAGGGGAAATGTTCAAGTTCTAGCTGTGCTCGAGAGTAGCACAGGCCACTAAAAATTAGCTTCTTGCCACCAAATTTAATTGATGCTAAATTCTGCTGGCCTGATTGGGCAACCAAATATACTAATGTTTTTCATGTTTTTTCTTTATTTGGGGCCACCAGATTCAGGTTTTGGGCCACTAGAATATAACAAATCTTAGTTTACTTGTCCGAATAGGCCACAAAGCCAAACAAGTGAATGTCTAGCATTGCATCCATACTGACCTGCATGGCTCCTGTAGTGAGCTCTGAGGGTACTGGCAGCAGTCAGGTGCTTGTGGCAGATCTGGCACTCAAACGGACCCTTCCTCTTCCTGTCCTTGGTCAGGGATTGCAGATGGAACATGGCTGTTTGCTGCGCAGTTTACAGAAAAGAAAGTATACATGTCAGCGAATGCGAATCAACATGGAACAACAATAATGGCTTTTTCATTCAAATTGACTAGGATTAAACAATCAACTTGATTTGTTTACCTCACGACCCTGGAATCCAATAAGATCATCGTCACCCTGATATAAACAGTTTGAAATTGATCTGTCAACCAGCTCAAAAGATATCGCGAGAATGAAAATGGGACGGACGACCCATAACATAATGCCTCCGGCCACTTTGTTGGCGGAAGCATTATCAAATACTAAAATTGGGATACAGTTATTAAGAATAATGATGATAATGATAAATATAAAGATGATACTGAGGATGATCATGATGATGAAGGAAATGGTGACACAAACAACTTAATGAATTGCAAGTTAAGTCAGACTGCGAATATTATCTGCAAACAAAATATATAGCTTTGACACTGTTCACATCTGCCACGGGGCAGCTTGTGACAGAACCTCTTTTTTTACAATAAATTACCATGAATTTTTAGAATAAAGCAACAACTAACCTTTACTTCCTCTGACGGTCCTGAATTCGTGGGCACGACTTTTAATTTGATCTTCTTCTGTTTTCTCTGCATCGCCACATGCTCCACTGTCTCATTAGCCCCTTCCCAGACCACAGGCACCTCATTCTCATTCAGTACTTTCATTCGTGACGGAGTCTGAGGGTCTTCCATGCCAGCAATCAGCTGATTCAGTTCCACATTCATGGAGTCTGTCAGGCGGTTCGTTTCGTGCCCCAAACCAAACTCAATTTCTTCCTTGATGAAAGGCTCATCCATGGGCCTACCGTAAGAGTCCAGATGCAATGGGTAGTTGCGCACGTTTTTTGCATAGGCATATGAGTGGTCTGGGTACGGGCATTTGACTAGGCTTGGCACACCCGCATGAATTATAGTCACTGATTTCTTGCTGCGTTTTCCAACTTTCTTCACTTTGACTGGCTTCTTTAGCGTTGTTGATGAGGACGGTTTTGAAAGAGATGATGGCGCTGTAGATCCACTTAATGACAATAACTCAGATTTAGATGATATTGAGTCACTCGTTACTTCGACATCACTTTCACCAGGTTGTTCTTTGACCACGGTCAATTCTTTGGCCAGAGCCTCGGCAGCTTGAATGTTCAGACCTCGGCTCTCCTTGCTGACCAATGCCTCAACAGCCTCCGCCAGGGACTCGATACTCAGGCCAGTAGAAGTACTGTCCCCATCCGCCTCCCTCTTGCCTGACACTGCACCGAGAGGGAGAAACTCCACCTTGTCGGGTGCAAGACCTAGCGGCATCAGCTTGCTTGAACTCATCTCCCCCTCCTCCTCCCTCTCCTCATCCCTCCTGACAAGCCTATCTTCTCCCGTCCCATCCTCATGAGCACCCTTGCTGATCTTGCTGGGGGCGTTGAACATGCTGAGCAACCGACCCTTGGGTAGCAGCACCACCTCGGTCATTATCTCGTTGTCCCCGCCCGACCGGATCACCGTGTAGCTGGAGCGCTTCATCCGCGAGCTCACGTTCTTGGGGAGGGTGACACGCATGGGGCGGGGGGCACTTGGCAGGATGTACATAGCAGACTTTATGTCATCACTTGGTGGGGGGACTGTATCTGGAGAAGACAATTAAGCAAACATTATTTGAAATACAAATTCACAGCTTGCTCACAATCAAGTCCAACCCTTTGACCTCCAAACCTATTTCGATTTGTTATACCCCTCATTAACATAAGAAGTGTGTCCTGGAATTACGCTCCGTCGGCATATCGCCAATGTGCAGATATATCCTTTTTTGTAAACATTAGCACTGAGTGTACAGCATTGCAGTAATGAGTGAGTTAATAGAGTGAGTCCATGTGCAATGGGATTTAATGCCCTTTTGTATTGGGTCAGCTAAGAATTTGTAGAGGTAGCAAACCTTGTAAAAGTAATCAATTCACCCAGTTTTCTTTTATACATGTATACTTCAATTTGTGGCGGATTTTAATCAAACCAAGCACATATCTCAAATGTCAGTATATCTTTTTTCCTCGAAAGCAACACCAGCAATATCGATATAAACTAGATGGATCTTCGACTGCGCGCAGTCGAAAATGATGCCTCCGTCATTGCCTGATATATACCTTCGACCTCATGACCCCAAAATCTGATCAGTTCATCGGCTCCCCAAGATACATACATGTACCAAGTTTGGGCATCCGTCAATCCGTTCTAAATATAACGCGATCACGAGCTATTTTTGCGTATATAGTGAGCTCTGTGACCTTTGACCTCAGGACCCCAAATTCTAATCAGTTCATTGGCTCCCCAAGATACATACATATACCAAGTTTGGTCAGAATCCGTCAATCCGTTCTTGAGATAACGTGATCACGAGCTAATTTTGCATATATAATGAGTTCTGTGACCTTTGACCTCATGACCCCAAAATCTAATCAATTCATTAGCTCCCCAAGATACATACATGTACCAAGTTTGGTCAGAATCCGTCAATCCGTTCTTGAGATAATGCGATCACGAGAATGGGACGTACTGACAGACGGACGGACGGACAACCCGATAACATAATGCCTCCGGCAACTTCGTTACGGAGGCATAAAAAATATCTTTGTAAATCAAAATATCAAAATATTGATGGAGCTTACCTGGAATACCCTTTTTATTCTTCTTCTTTGGTCTCGGTTTCTTCACTGTTTGAGGCAACAAATTCAACCCTGGGTCAAAGACAAAACAAATACAAATTTAAAAAAAAAATAATAAGAATACACAAGATTTGTAAAAATGTCATGATGCGCTCATCACGTTATTTTACTTACCACCATTTAACCCCTAGACTACGGGAACCGGGTGGGTTGTGTACAAAGTCTATGGGAATGGGTTAAAATGAATTGAATTGGTACAAAATACATTATCCGTAGAATCCAGCCCGAGTAATTTCAGAAATCACTCCTGGTTGCATTGAAAGTGCAACCAGTAAGAAGTGGGCAAATAATAATGACTTTTCGACTTTTTTTTCTTTGTATTTTAAAAAGACTTTTGGTTAAGGTAGAATGGAGATGCATGAATAGGAGTGAATTTTTGTAAGATTAATAGGCAGAAAGTGTGATGGATAGATGCATTTGGTTGCTATGCCATTTGAGGGCTTGAAGCCCATCTATAATCAATCAGACTGCTGGATATATGGTTCATGGTCTGGAAAGGAATATTTTTCAAAAACAAATATAATCTAAACGTGGATAAGAGTAACATTGCAATGTTCATTATATATTCCTTTATGTACTACTTTTCCACCCTACATCAAAGTATCAGCAACATTGAAGTCAAGAAGGGCCTGAGCTTTTGTTCCCAGCAGAATCTTTGTCAAAGGGTCAGATGGAAAACTTCTGGACTTTTATAATCCTGAACCCCTTGAGTGCCAATGTCACATATTTGCACTATACAATACATACAAATGTCAAAGAGCTGGCACTCAAAGTATCAACACTATTGCTCGTTATGGAACATTTAAAGATAGTACTACAGGTTTCTTTTTACTCCCCCTTTTATTTTGTTACCTCTGTCAGTGACTGTGAGTAGTTCTCCCACATGCCTCAGAAGATGCTTGGTGATCTGTCTCTTGGTGTCCTCCTCATTGCCATAGAACTTCTCCGTGCAATAATGGGGGAGCATTCTGCAAGCGTACACGTGCTGCTTCTGCACTGTTGCGTTGCTATCTTCGCTGGGAATCTGGAGTTGAAGAGAGAGAGAGAGAGAGAGATAAACAGTCGAGGCGAAAGCAAAGAAAGGGCATACACGTATTAATAATGGAGATCTACAGTGATGTATGCAAGATTGCCATGTGTGGGGATGCTACACCATCATTTTTAACTACCGTATTTGCTGGTGTATAAACCGCACCTGTGTAATAACCGCATCCCTGACTTTGGGTTATCACTGAAGGGTAAAAAAACAATTTCTAGATGATAAAACTATGCTGGGAATCTTTGCAACATAATCAAACTACACACACATCTCATGCTTTCCCCTATATTTTTGGTAAAATTGTAGTACACAAAACAACACAAATCACATATTTTTTTGTTCTGATTGGAGCATAATTCATAACAGAAAAGCCTATTAAGCTGGTTACTCCATATAAGCTGATATTATAGCTGTATGTGGTATTTTCATGAAATATGTTTCTCCATCTCTGTGTATTAACCGCTCCCCCTTTTTGCAAGTTCTTTGGTTTGTAAAAACGTGTGGTTAATACACCAGCAAATACGGTAGGCAAGTTTGTGCACACTGCATAACACTGAGCCAGTGTGTATTGGGTGTTCAAAAGATGGCACTGGGTATCTATCTAATTTATCAATCTGAGCTACATTTAATGGGCTCAAACTTATGTGAATTGTGAAACCTGAGCGTTGGGTCCCATGGGGCAAGTGTGCTTGGCAAATTCTCAGGTGAGGTGATGGAAGCCCTAAACATCATTCTGAAAGATGGTTATCAAACCATTACAGAAAAGTTACTCAATGCACATCTTCATTGTAACAGGTCATACTAATGCAGTATGACCATTTACATGCTTTATGCAAAATTTCTTGGTATTATGCACAGTATACAAAGACAATCCATGTGTAGTCATAAGAAAATTGATCATCAGCCATGCATTGTCTATGCTGGTATCGACACTCACACTGGCCCGCTGGCCCGGGGCCAGTGAAATTGCACTTTGGGCCAGCAAAAATGTATAAAAGTAATGTTTTGGTGGCCCGATCGGGCAAGCAGATTTTCAACCTGACATTGAAAAAATAAGAACAATCTTGTTTTCTTCTATGTCATGCTTCATCTATAATCAAAGGGAATAAGAAAGAGTGATATATTGAATAGTAAAATGTTTACTCATTAAATAACATTGTTGGGGCCAGTAATTTTTCTTTCAGGCCACCAGAATAGGGGAATAAGTTATTTTACTGGCCCGATCAGGCCACTGAGAAAAAAGTTGAGTGTGTAGCCCTGCCTTGGTCTATGCATTGCCTATACATAGACACCGAACAGAATAGAGATGCAGTTTATGAGTGACTTCCATGTGCATTGGTACTTACCTTGAAGCTTGTGTGCTTGGACAACTCCCAACCAATTGGCGGCGGCGGGATATCGATGCACAAATTTCATGGTCGTAAGTGTACATAGATAATGCAGGTGTCATTTGTATGACGCACCTCTTGACCCCCGGGAAAGGTGCTTCATGGTGCGTCATGGAAGCATCCATGATGCACCTTTCCAGGGGATCAAGAGGTGCGTCATACAAATGACAGCTGCATAATGATTGTGCATTCAAGAAAACTGATCACCAGCCAGGCATTGTCTATGCACTGCCAGAACATAACAGAATGGATTTGTAGTTTATGATTGCCTCCCAAGTGCATTGGGTCCTTACCTTGAAGCTTGTGTGCTTGGAGAACTTCCTGACCAGATCGGCTGCAGGCAGCATCCGCAGCTGCCCTATATCCAAGATATTTCTCGAAGACGCCTTGGACTTCTTCTTCTTGATCTTTGCACCCAGATCGACGGGAATCGACCCTTCCGCATCTGATTCTGACTTATCGCTGGTCGCCGCTGCCAAAATCGCGGGGGATCCGATCTGAGGCGAGGATGGGAAAGATGAAAGTCTTCTTCTTGCGCTTTTTCTTCTTCTTCAGCGACGCCTTGTGCTGCTTGCTCAGCTTCGGGGGCTTCAGCTCATTCGGTTGGATGTGCACGGCACGAGTAGGTCCAAGGTTTGGATTCTTGGACTAGGAGCAAATAAAAGGGAGGATAAAATACTCAATATTCAAATACATGTCTAGTTTCTTTAATAATATGTCGATACTAATTCAGTTAAAAGTTTGATGGCAATACATATCTGTCATTTTAATAAGTTAATCAAATATAGTAGTGGGAATTACAACCTATTATATCTGCCCTGTTAATTATTTAATTGAATTGAAAAGGTGTATACAATTTAATTAAAACAGCTTGGTGGCTGATACATGTCAAATTTGGAGGGGCATATGCCCGCGCCCTACTATGACCCCCTGTCCCATAAGTAGTATGACCATGCAATGGAGTGGCATATGCCCCTAATCTTTGACATTCACTGCATATATAAGCACCAATCATAATATAAACTTAGAATAATGAAAACGAAGCCCACTAGCTACAGTACAGTCATTTGCACAACTGAGAGGGGGGGGGGGGGGGGGGATTACCAATTCAGGAATCCCACACCGTCACTGCTACCCTCCTTCCAATTACTGAGGAAAAAGTAGATGTACAGTACTGAACACAATTTGCATTATGCAGACATTTCATTTGGCCTCTAGAAACTATATGGTGGGACTGTTTTGGTCACCTGAAAGAAATGCTTAACCCACTCAGGACTGGTCCCGAAAATATTTGGGCTTATGTCTATGGAGAATACATGCAGTAAAATCAGTCCGTCCTGGTTAACGGGTAAGGGAGAGCCCCGATTTAGGTCACCATCTGCCCTCTCATGGTAAACCTTGCACCTCCCATGTTTGCTACTTAACCACAGGCCAGACATCTACAAAGTAAATGGTCATAAGGGTAGGAACATTTACACATCATTCACACAATTCCCTTGAAGCATTGAGTACATGGAGAATCCACATGCTAGAGGATGCTAGAGATTTTAGAGTATAGCACCATCTGCACTTGCCACACATGTATTGTATATATGCAGCACAGCCTGTTCCTGATCCATGCTCCACACAAGACTGGTAATGTATGTATGTGGAAACTCTCTGTAGTAACATAGCTATTTGGGGTGGGGCATGTAGCATTCACCTCACTGTGCCCTCTCCCCCATGGAATTTGGCCCTACAAGTCCCTCCATGCACCCCCTCCCCTATGGAGTGATATCATGCAATGGAGGGTCACAACCCTCTATGCCCCCTGCCCCATGAGGAGTATAAAGAGGGACATGCCTCAATGTTCCCTGATCCTTAAGGAGTATGACCACGCAATGGAGGGGCATATGCATTATGCCCTTCGATGTCCGCCTGTCCCCTAAGGAGTATGATCATGCAACGGAGTGGCATATGCCCCACTATGTTCCCCTGTCCCCTAAGGAGTATAACCATGCAATGGAGTGGCATATGCCCCTCTATCCTCTATGGAGTATGACTATGCAATGGAGGGGCATATGCCCCTCTATGTCCCCCTGTCCCCTTAGGAGTATGATCATGCAATGGAGGGCCATATGCCCCTCCATGTCCCATAAGGAGTATACCATGCAATAGAGTGGCATATGCCCCTCTTTGTCCCCCTGTCCTCTAAGGAGTATGAGCATGCAATTGAGGGGCATATGCCCCTCTATGTTCCCCTGTCCCCCAAGGAGTATGATCATGCAATGGAGTGGCATATTCCCCTCCATGTCCCCCTGTCCTCTAAAGAGTATGACTATGCAATGGAGGGCCATATGCCCCTATATATCCCCCTGTCCTCCAAGGAGTATGACCATGCAATGGAGGGGCAGATGCCCCTCTATTTCCCCCTGTCCTCTAAGGAGTATGATCACGCAATGGAGTAGGATATGCCCCTATATGTCCCCCTGTCCTCCAAGGAGTATGACCATGCAATGGAGGGGCATATGCCCCTCTATTTCCCCCTGTCCTCTAAGGAGTATGATCATGCAATGGAGTGGCATATGCCCCTATATGTCCCCCTGTCCTCCAAGGAGTATGACCATGCAATGGATGGGCATATGCAACCGTATGTCCCCTGCCCCCCAAGGAGTATGATCATGCAATGGAGTGGCATATGCCCCTCTATGTCCCTCTGTCCTATAAGGAGTATGATCATGCAATGGAGGGGCATATGCCCCTCTATGTCCCCCAGTCCCCTAATGAGTATAACCATGCAATGGAGGGGCATATGCCCCTACATGTCCCTTAAGGAGTATACCATGCAATAGAGTGGCATATGCCCCTTTATGTCCCCCTATCCCTTAAGGAGTATGACCATGCAATGGTGTGGCATATGCCCCTCTCTGTCCCCCTGTCCTCTAAGGAGTATACCATGCAATGGAGGGGCATATGCCCCTTTATGTCCCCGTATCCCCTAAGGAGTATGATCATGCAATGGAGGGGCATATGCCTCTCCATGTCCTCCTGCCCCCTAAGGAGCATATAACCATGCAATGGAGGGGCATATGCCCCTCTATGTCCCTCTGTCCTCCAAGGAGTATGATCATGCAATGGAGATGCATATGCCCCTTAATACACCTGCCACTTAGAGTATGACCACACAATGAAGGGCCATATGCCCCCTGTCATCTAAGGAGTATGATCATACAATGGAGTGGCATATGCCCCTCTATGTCCCCCTGTCCTCCAAGGAGTATGACCATGCAATGTAGGGGCATATGCCCCTTTATGTCCCCGAGTCCCCTAAGGAGTACGATCATGCAATGGAGGGGCATATGCCTCTCTATGTCCCCCTGTCCTCTAAGGAGTATGACCATGCAATGTAGGGGCATATGCCCCTTTATGTCCCCCTGTCCCCTAAGGAGTACGATCATGCAATGGAGTGGCATATGCCCCTATATGTCCCCCTGTCCTACAAGGAGTATGAGCATGCAATTGAGGGGCATATGCCCCTCTATGTTCCCCTGTCCTCTAAGGAGTTTGATCATGCAATGGAGTGGCATATGCCCCTATATGTCCCCCTGTCCTCCAAGGAGTATGAGCATGCAATTGAGGGGCATATGCTCCTCTATGTTCCCCTGTTCCCCAAGGAGTATGATCATGCAATGGAGTGGCATATTCCCCTCCATGTCCCCCTGTCCTCTAAAGAGTATGACTATGCAATGGAGGGCCATATGCCCCTATATATCCCCCTGTCCTCCAAGGAGTATGACCATGCAATGGAGGGGCATATGCCCCTCTATTTCCCGCTGTCCTCTAAGGAGTATGATCATGCAATGGAGGGGCATATGCCCCCCCCCCCCCATGTCCGCCTGTCCCCAAAGGAGTATGATCATGCAATGGGGTGGCATATGCCCCTCTATGTCCCCCGTCCTCTAAGGAGTATGACTATAGATGCAATGGAGGGCCATATGCCCCTCTGTCCCCCAAGGAGTATGATTATGCAATGGATTAGCATATATGCCCCCTATGTCCTTATGTTTCCTAAGGAGTATAACCATGTAATGGAGGGGCATATGCCCCTCTATGTCCCCCTGTCCACTAAAGATGATAACCATGCAATGGGCATTTGCCGTTCTTTGACCCCTAAGTATGACTATGACCATGCAACGGAAGGGCATATACACCTCTATTCTTCCAAGTACAGCCATGAAAATGCCCCCCCCCCCCCCCCCAGGAGTAGGGCCATAAATGGCACCGACTCCCTGGGATCAATCATATTTACCTTTGCCTTGGTCGATGGAGCTTTCTTCTTCCTGCGTCTCTTTCTCCGACTGGAAAGCTCAATATCCGGTGATAGAGGGCGTTTTGGAATGATTTTCCTTTGAGGTCTGGATCTTGCTAGCGATGGCTCAGCATCTTGGTCTGTGGACAGGGCAGCCTTGGCTGCTCGAGACACTCGTGCTACATGAATTAAAATTTGAAATACAAAAGGTATTAATATTTGATCTGCACTAACAAATAATATGTATAAAGAAAAAAGAAAAAAAACATGAGTAAAAAAAAAAAATTCAACAGCTAGTTACATCGCTGTTTATATCACCGATGGAAATTTTTTTTTACAAGGTCTTTAAAATCCATTTACATAGCAAACTGCTTCCCTGCTTCCCGATGGCATATATATGCTAAGCCTTGGGCCATATATTATTGCCTGTTTGTTCCATTGTCGATTACTAGCATAACAGGCTTGGGACAGGCATTTACAGATCTGTAGTTATTGACATATATACATGATAGATGCTATGCCCTTTCCTGTTAAAATGCTATGTCCGAGATAGCCACACAGCATGCATTCAGCTCATGTAATGCATTTATGGGCAGTCAGTGGCATAGCTGTGGCTATGCCGAGGGGCCTTGGGGGTGGGGGGGGGGGGGGGGTGACACCTCCCTCCCCCCCCCCCCCCCCCATTCAGTTGACAAAAACAATAACAATAGTCAATACAACAAGGTTCAAAATTTGAGGAAAAAATATACAGAAAATACATTCACATCCCACTAAGCACTCTGAATCTAAATTGTAATCTAATGAAATGAATAATGACGGACATGCAACACGAACCATGCCATGCACGTTCATTCCACAAACATGACATTATTACTTGTACACTTCTACATGTTCATTACAAAATGATTGTTTGCATGAGTAACATTGTCTTGCTGATGCCAGATGGACTGTGAATGTGATTTGTAGAAATAGTTTTGATTAATAATAAAACTATAGAAAGTCAAAGTTACTACAAATCAAAATAGAAAATAGAAAATTAGAAGTCGGTCATGTTGATCGTCTTTCAAATCCAACACATTCAAATAATTGTTCAAAACAATGATTCTTTTCATGGAATCATGGGACGTCACATGGGCGGCCAATCAATCATATCATTTCATGGTTAAAAATGGTTTAAAATATACAGATTTTGTGACTAAGTTTATTACACTTTACAGTGAATGGCCAAATTTAAAATTGTTCAGATCTTATGTAATAATATTTTGCATTATATTTCATATTTTCCGTTCATAAAATGTATTAGATATGCGTTTAAACGTTCAAATTGAAGCAATCAACTTCGTCTTCGCAAGCTCAAATTGCGAGAGCCAGTCACTGTCACTGCTGCTGTCGATATCGATGCGGGGAGAGTATGCTGCGCCACCGCTGCCTCCGGTGCTGCGCAACGCGGAATTAGCTTACCAAGCGGAGTGGATCGGGGATTTAAGAACGAAAGCAAAAACAGTATTTTTTCACAAGATAATACCAGAATATCCATAAAACTCACATAGCAAGAACAAACACATAACTAACCTTTCTTTTTCAAATCAGATGCTGACTTTGTTGGGTTATTTTGCTTCCTTCTAGTCGAAGACATTTTCCAAAATTATTTCGTAGTCGTCTGCTGTGCAAAGAATAGCAGAAGCATCATGGCTGTGTGTTTACCATAATTTTACATGGGAAAAATTACCCACAATTCCGACTAATTATTTTATTTTTACTTTAAATTTCAGTTAGATACCGTTATAAATAATAATTAAATTTGTTTCAATTCCATATTAATGAAGGCGGAATAATTAAAATAAAGTATTATTGACAATTGTGTCATTTAAATAATGTAAATATTGAGTATATTTAGTACAATGTATTGTGGGTAGCTTTTAGTTATGCATGCATGTGAAATCAGGGTAACGAGATTTTGTGTAACAAAATATCGAATAAAAACAAAATACAACGAGATTTTCCTCACGAGATTTCCCGAGTCATATTGAGCTGACACATTCGTTTGGACGTAAACAGTCGGTAAGAAGGGTTTAGAAATTTATCTTATTTTACTATTTGAGTGTCATAATAATGGTTATCTGAAATATGAACATCTGATATGTTGATGTGTGTCTGTTAAATGTTGATGAAGAGTTAAAAACTAGGTTTTTGTGTACTGGAACTAACCGGATCTTCGAACGCCTTCTTCGGCTTCGTCAAAGTGAAGAGCACCAAGGCAAAAGGCGCACCCCTCCGAGCAGCCAATCGAAGACTACCCGAGATTGACCCGATCGAGAGACGGTAGTGTACCGTAGGCGTAGCTCAACCAGGCAGCCGGTGGATGCATGTGACGGGGATATATTATAAGTCAAGTGTCAAGGGCAAATTGTGTAGCACAATAATTGTGCTTAAAATGATACATATGATACGGTACTTACCACCGATCAGAGCACAAATATGTGATACAACTTGGCGGTAGATAAAAATGATGATTTTTCGCTCCATTCCGCATCAAAATGAGTGATTCCTTGACTTCTCTCCGTGTCGTATCGCGACTTCTGAACGATCGATGATTGTGCTTTGGACTCCATTCAAGTCGCCAGCCGATTCCAAGTAAACGACAGATCGATCTGACGCATAAGTCCGTACGACCACTAAATGCGCGCATCAGATCTGCCGTCTATTTGGAATCAGCGGGCGACTTGAATGAAGACCAAAGCGCGATCATCGATCGTTCAGAAGTTGCGATATCTACCGCCAAGCACACATAGGTCAATTAGCATTGGTCATACGTGCGCCTTATTTTACAACATGTTCAAGCCCGTGCAACAAGTTTGTGTTGCTATTTTGGTTTTGACAGTGGTGTTGGTGGTGAATGTTGTAGAAATTAATAAAGTTAAACTACTATACATACCAAATATGCTATTTTTGTTGTCCTTTCTCTTCACTTTCCTGGCATTTGAGCTCTTTTTCTCTGGAAAAAAATGAGTAAGTTCCAGCACACCCCGAATCGTGTTCCACATGTACACTAAATTAAAAATGTACATAAAAACAGTGAGCCATCTATTGACAAGAATCGCACAGGAACGTTACTAGCGCTTGCTAGATACATGACGCCAAAAAGGGTTCATTATTCTTCTTTCCAGATGTTTTTTATTTGTTTTGATCTACTCCGTGGTTTCTAAAAATGTTGCGCAGATTTTAATATGTGTACGTGTTTAGCGCCCTCTTTCAGAAAAAAGAGTATACGGCTTGTGTTAAGGCTAAGCACGTCCGTGCGTGCTATTGTTCCCCAGTGCAGCTTGTTTACTATACGGTTAGCTTATGATCACCGTATGCGGGCGCGGCGGGCGCGTCGTAGCTTCACTTCTTCAAAGATGGCCGAGCTTCGGGTAGGAGTCAACAACTGACGAAAAGACATTAACATTTGTAAGTAATTTAACCATTGCAATGCAGCGAATGCTAAATGAAAACACGACTTGATATGTCGTGTACAGCAGTGTGTGTATACAATGTTTCATGAATGTGGAATGAATGAGTTGACACCGATAATGTCGGGCAGGTACTTGATGCATACACGAGTTCCTATATGTTGCGTGTAAATGGTCCAGTTCACTGGACCTATTTACTAGTAGATGTGCCGCCAAGTTGTGTCACATATTTGTGCTCTGATCGGTGGTAAGTCCCGTATCATATGTATCATTTTAAGCACAATTATCGTGCACACAAAAGTGAAAATTGGGGGGCACTAGTATTAGGTGGTTGTAGAATGCCAGCGCAAGCGCTGGCGTTCTGTAGAGTTACGGAATGACTAACTCTACAGAGTGCCAGCGCTTGAGCTGGCGCTCTACAACCACCTACTAAAGCCCCCAAGCTTCCACTTTTGTGTGCACTATATTTTGATGAAATGTATTTATATGATACGATACTTACCATCTACTCCTGCACAAATATATAGATTGTGATGTAAATTGTAACTTGCCACTAGATAAAAATGATGATTTGTAGCTCATTTCCCATTTAAAATCTGTGATTTCGACACCAGCCCGACTTCTTTCCGTGGCGTAGCGTGACTTTTGAACGAAAGATGATCGCGCTTTGGTCTCCATTCAAGTCGCCCGCCGATTCCAATTAAACGATCTGTAGAGTTAGGGAATGACGGGATATCTGTCCAAATCACCCCGTAAATGTGTGTTTTGTGTGTGTGTCACATCTAAAAGCAATGTTCCTTAAAGCTTCTTGATGTTCTTAGTTCAATTTGTGTTCATCCAAGTTCATTTATTTAATTTAGTGAATTAACGCCCAAAAACGTTTTCGTTTAAAAAAAATAAAAGTAAAACTTTAACTTTAAAGGCCAAGTTGAGTTTTGGTAATTTCCAAAGTGCCCCCCCCCCCCAACATCGATTGTAACGGATTTGGTTGATTTCAATTCCATATGAAAGATCATCGAAAAAAACATGGGAAATAATAATAATTTCCATTCAAATGCTCTAATTGTTGTGAAATTTGCTTTCAAAATATCATATAAAAGTGGTTGACGCCCGGGTATCACTTTTTAGAACCGCTAGTGCGAGGCACTAGCGTTCTATGTTCTCCTAATAAAAGACTGAAACCAAATATTTGTGTGCACGCTAATTGTGCTTAAAACTATACATATGATACGGTACTTACCAGCAATTTACTCTCCAATATGTGATCCAACTACCGGGTGGATTAAGATTATGATTTTTCCTTCCATTCCGCAAAAAATCAGTGATATATGCGCCTCATGGACCAGTCTCTCCGTGTGTTAGCGCGACTGTGAACGAAAGGCGAACGAATGCGAATGGGGCTTGCGAGTTGCGCGTCAACGGCAGTGTTGGAGTCATACTTCTATGGTTGCGATACATAATATACACGTACTACTGTATAGTATTACCGCACACAGTGACTGCACTACAGTCCCGTATTACCGCACACTGCACTATACAGTCCCGTATTAGGACCTACAACGCTAGTGCTTCGCGCCGAGTTAATTTGACACTTCGAGTTGTAACGGCTCTTTTTGAATGATAACAGGGGTTTTACTTTGTCGTTTGTAATTGTGTATACTTTTCGAGCATGGTGAAGTTATAACTATTAGTTTGTATCGTAATCGTGCAGGTTTTGGTTACTAAAGTTAAGTTTGACCAATACTCAACTATCCCTTTAACTTTTTAAGACTACCGTAAAACTCCGTGTATAAGACGCACCCGTGTATAAAACGCACCCCCAACTTTTTTTGTTTTTTGTTTTTTTGTTGGACACCCTGTATTTTTGTTAACAAGACCCTGAAGTGCTGTTGGAATGCTTAAACCACTGGTCTAGGGCATGACAATAGTTAATGTTGAATGTAGCATTCATCAACATCATTTTCTCACATAAAAATAGTGGTTAGTACACAAATTGCACATTTATTGAGCAGTAACACTGGTGCTCATAAATATTCACATTCATATTCATGAGCACCAATACTCACTAAATATAATGCAATTTTCTAAATTTACTAACAACTATTTTTAATTATGAGCAAAATTTATAACCACTGGTTAGAAAATTGCATATTTAATTAGTACTGCTGCTCACGAATGTATGAATATTCATTAGCAGCAGTATTACTGCTCAATAAACTTGCAATTTTTACATCTGTAACCAATATTTTTTGTGTGAGAAAAAGTTATATCTTGCTGAATGCTACAACTGACAGCAAGCTCTTGTCATGCCCTAAACCATGTGTATACACATTCAACATGACTACAGGGTGTCCAAAAAAAAAAAAAAAAAAAAAAAAAAAAAATTTCGACGGAAAAAAAGTGCGTCTTATACACAGAGTTTTACGGTAAGTCATTTAATTTTAAGTGACGTCAGTGTGACGTGATGTTATGAATGAGTTAGTGGCCCCGTTGCAGAAATAGATACAATCCATTGTAAAGTTGCAATTAATTGTAGCAAAATGACGGAGATAAATTTATGCGATTTTGTGTACGAAGGTTCAACATGTCGCACTGTAGGTTAACCAGCCACAGTGTGCGTTGCGTGTACTATGGCAATGGTGCATCCGTGCATTGAGCTCTTTCTGACTAGCTAACAGGGCCGCACTCACTGTTAGTATTTCAGTGTACATTGGCACATTCACGCTCAACAATCTTTTGGGACTCTGATTATATTCCAATGCAGCATGCAGTAAACCCCTTGACTTGCAGGGGTGCTGTTGATTATACATTACTGCAATCGTGGCAGGCATGGGGCTGTTACACTAGCCCCATCATGGCCATGGTGGTCTTGGTGGATGTACTAAAGGCATAGTCGTGAATGCTAGCCCGTATTGGCTATGAATTAGCAGCAATGCCCCGAGAACATAAAATTGCGCAAAGGCTGTCTGCATTACACAAAAGGTGTCAGACTTCATTGCAGAGGGAAGTTCACCCATGCTCTGAAATTCACGACGTTTAAGTGGAGGGGCTTAGCAAGTCACCAAAGGCTTTTAAACTGGTGAAAAACATAACATTTTCTGTTATTTCTAATACAAACTCTGGCTGGTTCGTTGACCAAGAAAGGATATTTAAATGTAATAACAAGGGTAATTTAATTGAATTCCAGGCCACTGAAAATAAGACTTTTGAATATGCAAATAAAGGATGTGGGATCTTGGATTGGACAGAGGCTGTGCTTGTGAAATACATGTATGATGCACATTAGTGACATTAATTGCATGAATAGAAAAGTGGTATTACAGACCCCCCCTAAGGAAACAAATTGGGCTACTATGGTCGTCACCAATATTTGCTTCATAAAAGTGTATAGACAAAGCACATATGCCCACTGCAACTCGCAACTCAATCGCCACATTTTCTCTTATTTGATCATGTGACCTGATACTTCTGTTTTATCTTTACGCTATTAAACCATGAACTGGCTTATATTGTTTTGTTTCTTTCTCTAGAGCAAGAAAAACAGTTCTCTAACATATGTTAGCCACTGTAGGCAGGGTTGGCTGCTCTAGACAGGTGGCCACTACTTACATGTTTTACTGTATTAATGAACTCCTTTTTTTAGCCTTACCATACAGTGGATAGAGACTAAAGCATGACCTTATTCTGGAGCTCAATTAGCTCATCCTAATAATGTTAATTACAATTGTTTAGGTATGAGGTGGCAATATGCATCTTGGATGTTGGAGACAAATAGGGAGAGCAGTACCTTGTATTATTTGAACTGATACAGAAACTCTGTGCTTGGGGTGTATGGAGAATGCTTGTACATAAATCAAAATAAAATAATCTTGTTAAACATTTAGTTTTTGGTTTAGAGGGCGTCTTCAAGAAATATTTTTTGGTGAGATAATGAAAAACCAAATGTAAAATTTGAAAGGGCACATAATTTTAATAACAAAATTAATTTGTTTGATCAAAATCGGTTGAGTAATAGCTGAAATATCTATGAATATATCCAAATTTATTCATGATTTAAGGAAAAAATTGTAATTATATACTGCCTACACTCTTTGTTAAAATTTCCAAAGAAAGGTTTTTTAATAGTTGTTAATGATCTTTTATTTAACAAAACATCACATTCACAATTTGTTCTAAAAAAATTGTTTGAAAAAATATGTTTTTTAGACAGTGCCCTCTTGTGTTTTGACTACTGCTTTTGGATGATCATGGTGGAGTTAGAACTATTAGTTGGAATGATGAAGTGAAGTTTAGTTACTAAAATTCAGTTTGACCAGAACTGTACTTTCCCCTTAAAGGGGTTAATTTATTTCTTGTTGAATTACTGATTACTTCATAGATTATAATGGGAAATCATGTTTTTTTATTAAATCCAATAGTTAACATTCTCAAGCTCTTGAATATTGCATCTTGATTTCATGTAAATCAACAACAATAACATCTTAGTTTTGGAATTAGGGGACCATCTACAAAGTATGTACGGCAATTTTGGTCCGAATTGACCCCCCCCCCCCCCTGTACGCACTTTGTATACACGTGTTGAATGGAGGCGTACGCTTCTGCATTAACACCCGCCCTCCCCTCACCCCCCCCCTCTTGCGTACGTACTTTGTAGATGGCCACCTTACCCTACTGTACGGAGCAGACATTCATACATGTATTTTTTTACCAAATTTTCAGTTCTCTGAATTTCCATTAATTTTTTTTTTTATAATGGCCTATTTAAAATTGTAATGAATGTGTTTCAAATCATATTCAGTATATCAATCAACGTAATGGATTATTTATCTCCTGCATATGTGTGAGGGTGCTGTCATGCTAGTGCTGTACACGAATCATATATATATGCAAGTGCCATTACACAGTACTTACATGTACTTATGAGCCACGATACTCTCGATACTTCATTCATCACTGCTTCCTGTTCCTGATGATGACGCCCACCACTAAGCACGTCTCACACACTCACACGTGCTCCATGCATAACTTTGTAATTGTCTTGAGGCCAAGTCTCGGCCTGTTCTGATCACAGACTCCTGACTTTAATAATTTCTCCGTTGATCCTATCTCTATGTAGAGTCAAGTACATCACTTTGGAATGCGCACAGCGTAGGAAGGAAGAGGGACAGAGAGCTGGACATCCATCATCGGGATTTTGTCTTCGGATCGGATCCAGACTCTGATCAGACTTCCTTTGAACGAAGCATAGCTTGTAGCTGCCAGTGCTACACGGTGCTTGGATATTATTTCTTCTGCTAGCTGATGTGGTCAACAGTATTAGTTTGGGAGTGTTTGGAATATTATGGCGAGATATGTCGGGTAAGTCAGTATTGTTTGATTTTAGTGGGACAGGACAGAAAATAATTATCACATATTGTTAAAAACATATCCCCTCTATACGAAATTGTGAAAAGGTAATTTGATAATTACTTACTTTGGAACAACAGCATTGGACATCAATTTGCTTTCTAGATAGATATCATTTACAGTGTAATATTTTTGTTGTATTCTTGACAGGAGTAGTTCACTTAGTCATAGTTATAAAGAGCTAAAGATATATCATGTGCTCTAGACCTAACTGCAGTGTATGGTGTCTTTGATTGAATCAACTTCTTCTTCTTTTTTTTCTTTCTTTTTTTGGAGGGGGGGGGGGGGGGGGGGGTTCATGTACTTTAATTTTTCTTCGTGGACAAAATGAGAGACATCAAATTCAAAACCAAAGGAAAGTTGATATCCTCCCAACTGATGACTGGTAGAATCACATGCAGTGGATAATTTGTGTGACAGGTTGACAGCTGTTTATGTTTTTGCCAAGTTTTTTCTGCAATGTCTGCCATGACTTTGACCATTACTCCACACCTTGTCCTCTCTAAAACTGCCTGACAGCCTGTTTGTAACCACTATGTAAGTAACTTTGTAAAACGTAATCAGAGGTGTCCATAAATAGCCAATATTTACATTACGAAATGACCTTGAAGACTGTAAATATTTGTAAACACTTTAGGACTCAAGGGGTGCCGAGCATCATCAAGATATGACACTGAAGACTTTTTAAGTATTTTGTAAACACTTTCCAATCTCTAGGGTACAGGATGTTAATCCACTGCAAAGTTCATCATTGCGTAAAAAATTGGCACTGGAAATTTTGCAGTCCTGTAAAACAACACTGAGACTACATGTCATGTGACGTTTGTTCGCACATGTATGCACATCCAAACAATTTCCAACTTGTATATATTTTGTGCCTACTTGCCACTGCCTTTAATATATCTTGGTGGCTATTTATTCAAAATCTGCTGCATTTTTACCACAGCTGTAAATATCGTAGGATGCTCTATTTATTATTGAACACAAAAACAGAGACTAACAAGTGGTCGTTGATATGATAAGGACGGTGTAGTACATTGCTTTTCTTAATTTTTATGTTAGATTTCTAAATGCCACTTGGACTTGATTGGCAATTTAGCATGATGCAGTCGAGTTGCATTTCAAATTGGGGTCTTTTCGAGTCTTTGCGCAAAAGGAAGTTGCATAGAAATAGTCCCTGAGTTTTACAAAACTTTAGAATAGCATTAATGTTTTGTGTAGCAGCTAGACAGTTTATATAATATGTTGTCACATGATGAAGTGAAAGTGTGTACATGATATTGTAAACATAACTCAATGGTTTTGAATTTGTAAGTTTATTTGTTGTTACAGGGTTTTTTACAGGACTTAAATTACAGGATGTGTATTGTAGGTCATGGTTATATCAAGGTCTACATGTAGCCCCCGCACAGGAAATAAAATGAATAAAAAGTTGCTCCTCATTTATATTTGTTCAAATGTTGAAATAGTGCACCATGCATTATCCCTTCAGCACTGAATGAGTTCTCTCTCGTCAAGTAAGTAAGTAGCAGTACAAGACTAAAAACTTGTTATTCATGTTTTAATTTAATATAGAAACGTCAAAATAACACTGTCATTGAGTGGAATTGAAACTACACACTGATCATGGTGTCTGATTTAGGTTCCAACTTCAGAACAAGCTCTAAAGTTCTGCATACTTTTGGAGGGGAAAATAGAATGGTAGAATCAATCATTTTCCTTGTTGTTTATAACTTATATAAGGTCATATTCCGCAAATCACAGTCTCAAAATATGTATGCAGACTTAAAGCTCACAGTTTATCACTAGTTAGCATCTGTTGGTGTTCATGTTTACTTGACATTTCTGCGCTCATTTAGCTGCGCAATCTACATTGGCAACAGACTTCACACTGTATGATGCAAATACATTTCAACCTTTGACTGACCTTTCTTCAGCTGGGAATATTCAATCTGTCTCCCCCATCCCTGCCTGATTCATCCACCCCCTGATCGATAACTAACGTGTACAACCCAGATGAAGGTCATTTCATTTGCAATTAATTGGTGGTTGTGTTATAAATCTAGTGCTCATAGATTGGCAAATATGATGCAACATATTTACTGTCTGCACAAACATTTGTTTGCACATTGTGCTCTCAGTTGAGAAAAGAGGGTGGATCTTTTTTGTAGTATAACGGAACTGTGATAGACTGTCGTGTATATATTAAGTTGTTTACAGCTGAATATTATTGATTCTAGCCATGCTTCTAAAATTTGTGGTGTACCTGCCATGTTAATAAAGAGAGGTACATTATGTTTGAAATGTATTACAAGTGTTAAATCCATTACAACTTTTAAAGTAATATCCCACCTTTCAAATTAATTCTAGGCGATTTGTTGTTACATCCATGACTTTCATGTACATGATTTATCATGTCCGATCAACTTCAAAACTTCACCCCCAAGGCATTTCTTAGAGGGAACACACACTTCAAGTGTCTTGCATAATTTATCTTTTGGTTATATTACAAAAAATGTATTTGAGATATCATTAAATATGCATATTATATCTCCAGTGCAGAAGTCAAGTAGTCTACCTTTTTAGTGTTTCATGTAGAAAGGATTGATTGTACGTGCAATTACTAGTCATTAATTTAAGGGGGAAAAAGGAGGCTTGTCACTTAGGAGTTATACAAGTTCTGGACAGTGATGCTGATGCTGCAAACAATTTGGATTCAGTTTTGCATTCATGAACTGTCTATATTATGCATGATACTTACATTACAATAATACTTCAGGCTAGATCATACCTATACAAGAATTGTTTGTTTTATGTATATATGTTTACACAAGTTTAAATACGCAAAACACAGGACTTCATATGTAGTGTAAAAAATACATTGAGGCTTGGGGCAATTTTGCCCCCGAAATGCCCCAAAAGTCCTCAAAACTGTTCAGACAGCCCCAGTAAATTTGAACAGAGTTAAATTATGCACAATATATTTCAGAGTGCTATTATGATACTGGAATGTTTGAAAAGTAGCCCCCGAAAATAATTTTTTAAATTTTCCCCCTGACTTCATAACATTGACATGTTACACACAGCTTCTCATTTCCCACCTGTCACTTGGCCTCTTGTATGCTCAATACATTCTCGTTCTAGGAACATACATTATTACTACATGCATGTAAATTGCCAATTTGGGTAATCTGGTTATGTGTATTATGCAAGAACATTGTATGTGAGTGGCAAAATATTGGCCCTTTCATGCTTTTGTAAAGTGGCAATTTTCTCTGCAGGCAATTTCTATTCAGTAACTAATAACTTGGTTATATGGGATACAATACATTTTCATGCGTGTTATGTACACATGTACATGCAACATTATTGATATTTATATGCTAGCAAGTAACAAGATTGAGTGCAGCTTTTTGTGTGGCATAGCTGTTCTGTTTATGAAAGGTAATGTTCTGTTTATGAAAGGTAATATGATATCCCCTTGAGAACTGTTCTAAATTCATACGTACCCCGTGTTCACACACAAAATTTTCATCCCTTAATCATGACTAAAGAATCAGCAGCTGACTATAGAATCAGCTTCTCATAAAAAATTTGTGTGTCTGAACGCTTACTAACGAAACGACGTATCGTTAGTCATGACTAACGAAACACAGGTTTTATCGTCGTTTCGTACAAGAGCTGACTACTATACGACTCGTAACTAACTGGGCGTGGCTTAACATGAACGTTCGCGCACACAGGGCCCTAGGGGGGCCCTAGGGAGACCTGGTGTTCGATGCACCTGGAAGCCAGTTGTTGTGGAATATCGGCTTGGTGTGTGTGAACGTTTGGTTTAATCATGATTCTTTAGTCATGATTCTTTAGTCATGATTAAGGGATGAAAATGTTTGGGTGTGAACACGCTGTACATGATGTAATATTGTACTGTTAAAGGGATCTAGTTTATGAAAGGTAATTATGAAAGGTAATGTTCTGTTTATGAAAGGTAATATGATATCCCCTTGAGAACTGTTCTAAATTCATACTTAATGATGTAATATTGTACTGTTAAAGGGATCTAGTAACTTTGTTGACATGTGCAAAAAGTAATGAATGGTTGATACAATATATATTGTTGGTATCTGATATGTCCACAGGGTGTTGTGTGAAAATTTCAAGTTAAATGGATGTTATATATGGCCGAGTAATGAGCAAAAATGTAAAGTGATATTCACTAACTCACTGCACTCACTTTGTACACGGTTTCGAAAATCCAACTTCAGTCGTACATATCTTTGTAACGGAAGGGAAATTTGAAAAACTGAAGCCTGTCCCATGATTTTATTGTTAATACAAATATACAACAAGGTATGAGGGAACCGCTAGAATTCAAATTTGATTTTGAGGATTTGGACAATGTTACTAAGTCCCTTTAACTTTAAGTAGTACTCACATTTGGAAAGAATGACATTTACACATCATACTTCAAAGACTAATATATTTGATAATTTATTAATATGATTTTGAATGTTCAATGTAATCATACTTGGCATCTACATGTAGGCCATGAATGCAGTTTGAGAGCCTGCTGTGTTTGTGATGAATGCATAATTCAAGCAGCAGAAAAGTACATCTATGCTACATGTCCATTTTTATAACTTCACTTGTAAACTTTAAAAGTCAGTACAATTTTAAAGAAAATCAGGATATTGCTGTTTAAAAGAAATTATACATCATGTATTGCTGCATGATAGTGTGATCAATTATGCAAACCTTTGGTATTAGTCAGTTATAAATTAGGTCAGGATTTTAATGTGTTGTACAGGACCAGTACATATTGAAGTAGAGACACATACATGTATCTGTATTAACAGGCAAGGAGTGTGATAATTCAATAAAAGGGAGATATGGCATTCAATCCCGAGTTGCGATAGTGTAAAAGTCACAGCAAAAGAAGAGTTTAAATCTTGACCTTTGACCTGGAGATTGATGAGTGGATTATGATTGATGTTGCCTTCTTCCTGTGATGTACAGTCCCTTGGTGACAGAGGAAAACATGATTTAAATAGGAGACCTGTTGATTACTAATAGTACATCTTTTATAGTTATCTAAATCGGGATCTTAAGATTAAAGTTGCTGATAAATGAATACATGTATACTACAAAGGCATACAGTTGTACAGCTACATGTATGTTGTATCTCAACTTGGCCAGAGATTGTGTGTATATATTTTGATGTGTCAACATTTAAATTCAGTGATTCAAATGAATTAAATCCAGCATTGAGGTGGGTATGTTATAGATTTGATAATATACCTGTAACATCCATTGAAAAGTGAAATTTCTGGGATATGACTTAAAAACAATATCAAGGTAGCAACTTGTTTTGTTCAACAACCATTTTTCAAATGTAAATTTACAGAATGAAAAACATGCACTTTTTGTTCTTTACCCAAATATTGGTACACATGTTGGTCTTCCATTGGGAAGACATACCAAATATTCAGAAATTATGGTACAAATTGTATTGTACAGAACTTGTATTCAGAAAATTGAAATATTCATTACAAAATAGTGTAACAAATAGAAATACAGTACTTAAGTGCTAGAGCCTTAGAATAGGTCATTGAATTAGTCACGTTGAGTCAACTGTTTGCTGTAAGGTCTGTTGTTGGTGAGTTTAATAGATCCTTACTGTCACTGTTCGTTGGTAGACGTGAAGTCTTTAATGGTCAAAGTACAAAATGAAAAGAATTATTCAGCTTATGTAGGCAACTAGGCATACAATGTATTGTATTGGATTGTAGATGGTGTGAAGAACAGTTTGTTTGAATGTTTGAATTAATTAACTTACTAAGAGAGCAGTATTTTAGTTATCATATTATGACGTAGTTTGAAAGTCCGCAGTTATAAATTACATTGTCACAACTATTAAAATGGCACAATATTGTTTATTTGAACAGTACACAAGTGTTCATAGTCCAATATTATAAGTAACTTGTGCTGCATCGCACGTACATGTAGAGCATGTAAAAAATGATAAGATCTATCTTACATTTTGATGATGGCTTGGAAAGATTCTGTAACCTGGTATAAAATTCAAACTGTGTCCTATCTCCTATATTGTAGAATCTACTTATAAATGTACTTACATGTACTAGAACTTTACTATTCAAAACAATTACATTCTGAACAAATATGCACTATTTTATACTAGCATTACAATATAGTGGAATGTTACATTAAATCTAATATGTTCATGTCATAATCATAGTCAGTACATACAGTACATTGTACATGTATGCACAATACTTTTTCAAGTCATTAATATTCATTACAAATGTAAATTATACAAACCTGTATACATGTACAGAGTACCAACTAAGTTCAAACTGTTAACGAACAATCATATGTGAATATTTGTATCGAGGTGGATTGTTACCAAGTCCTGTCATAAAAATATGAAATATAAGCCCTGCTAAATATATAATTTAAATAGAATCCTGTTCAAAGTTACCATGGCAATATTCAAGGATGGTTATTGTAGCAGTATGGTTTGTTTAATGAAGTGACTCCTCGTGTCTTTCAGAATGTTATTGTTCCAGCATCTCACATAGTGCTACCAGAGTCCCTGATGCATACAAATGATCGTTATGGAATCTATTCAGTCACAGAAACTTGTGCAAATGTAAGGGCAGCTGTTGGAGCTATACATGTTTTACATGTTTTACAATGTGCTGCAGCTGTCCCTTTTACTTGTCAAGTTCATTCGTTTCTTTGTCTTCTCTTTACAAAAAACCAATTACACGGCTTTCAGAATGGGTCTAGCAGGGGTCTAGTGTCTGACGAAATGAATGAATCCCATAATTCCCATGTGGCATAGTACTGTCAGAGAAATGGAATGAAACAAGTAAAAATTCATAATTTCTCATGTAAATGCAAATTAATAAGTTTAGTTGAATTTTCAATACAATTATAGATGTCTAGACAGTCTCTAGTTCTGCAGACCATGGAGTGCAGTTGTGTTGTTTTTGTTGCACTAGTTGTACAAGTATTGTTTATAAATGTGCAAATTCTTATATTGTACACATCTGTGACCTACAGTCACTTTATTATCATTTGACCACTATTCAAATTCAATTTGGAAATATTCATTTCACAAAGATGCGGTTGTAGGTCACAAATAACCAAATTTATACAACTTTTTTTTTGTTTCAGTCATGATCTTTCTTTCGTCTGTGAGGTACATACAAAATGTACAGCTGTGTATGAGTTGACTGTCCCAATGCGAGATCATTTTCATTAAAGGCCCGGTCACATATCACCGGAGAGCGTACATGGATGCCCGACGGAGAGTAAAGCCTGGCGCAGACAGAGCCGACTCGACCCGATCCGACTGGTTTCAATCAGGCTAGAGTTGGGCCCGGTCGGTCGGAGCAGATTTATCGTGTTGAATTGGCCCCAACTGGCATTCGACTGTCTCTCGACTGGCAAAATGTGTGTCGCGAGGCACTGAAAACTGAGCCGATCGGAAGGACAACCAGTCGAGTCGGCTCTGTCTGCGCCGGGCATAAGATATAAATTTTCAATCCGTTTGTTTCCGTTCGTATGCATTTCTTGTCCGTTCCTTGTCAGGCGATGTATGTTGTTCTATCCGGCAGAATGTTTTGTGCATGTAGGTGTAGCAATGGAGACAACTTTCACCACCGGATAACTTGATTTCGCAAATGTTCTATTCGTCGGGCATCCGTTTTAAAAGCTATCCGGTGATATGTGACTGGGCCTTTTAAAGCACCCAGGGGATGAGAAATGATTGACATGTTGCTGCCTTCCAGCGAGGGATAGTCAATATATACACTGCATCATCATCATAATCATAAAGCTTCCTTACAGTATTCATCCATTCCATTTGCACTTCCATTATAATTAGATTTCTATCTAGGTCATCTGCATAAAACTTCTCATCTAAGTTTTGGATTTGTACAGTACATCCATGCATGTACCTGATAGAAATGAGATTTATTATATCTACAGTACATAGCATGTTTTTAAATTCTGTAGATCGTACATTGTACAGTATGCTAATGAATACTGTGAAGCTAGCTGATTATTAACTTATTATTGCTTTAATTAACCTACATGCATAGTCACGTCAGTGCCAGACTTGAGTCATGAATGGGTTAAAGGCCTGGATCAGATAGTAACATTGTCAAAATCAATAACACTTACTTAGAACTCTATATACAGTGGTTCTTACATACTTTGTTGTATATTACTAACTGTAGCATGGAACAGGTTTTGATTTTCCAAGCTTCTCTTTCGTTATTATAAGGTTATGTCTGATTGAAGTGTTTGGATTTGAAAGTCCCTAGTGGAGACTGTCTACTGTACAAACAAAGTCAGTGCAATGAGTAGGCGAATGTATTTTTGCATTTTTCGCTCATTACTTGGTCATATGATATTCATTTAAGGACGTTCCCCAGTTATGTTTGTGCGCATCCGAACTGCGCAGGTTGGTCAGATGACGCAAAGTGCATCGCGACAGTTTACAGCATATCAACCATTTTTCATTGGGAGGGCAGACTAATATGTTACAACTCCCCTTTCCTGATTTGTCTTCCTCCAGTAGGCCTATCACTTTTTCCACAATTATGTCAAGTTTGGCGAAAGAACCTGTCCGGCGGTGTGCAGTTTAACACACAAAATACCACATGGGGGCGCTGCAAGTAAAACACAAAAAAAAAAAAACACCAACACATGGACCGTCCTTTGTGAATATTTCCCCACCCTATCACGGCAATTTTGGCAAGTTTTGTGAAAGTGACATGGGTTTTGAATGTACAACATAGGTTTTATGAGCCCACCCCATCATTGCATCCCTGGATAGGTTCCCGACCAGATTTTGTGGTCTTACGATGTTTTCTGCCGCATGGGGGCGCTGCTAGCACAAAAACGAGCACACGAACCCCCCATTTTTATAGTTTTTCTGTATTCAGTAACCCTTTCTCCATAATTTTGGCAAGTTTCGTAAAAGTGACATGGGTTTTGAATGTACAGCATAAGTTTTATGAACCCACCCCATTAGTGCATCCCTGGATAGGTTCCAGACCAGATTTTGTGGTCTTACAATGTTTTCTGCCGCATGGGGGCGCTGCTAGCACTAAAACGAGCACACGAACCCCCCATTTTTATAGTTTTTCTGTATTCAGTAACCCTTTCTCTATAATTTTGGCAAGTTTCGTAAAAGTGACATGGGTTTTGAATGTAGATCATAAGTTTATGAACCCACCCCATTAGTGCATCCCTGGATGGGTTCCAGACCAGATTTTGTGGTCTTACGATGTTTTCTGCCGCATGGGGGCGCTGCTAGCACAAAAACGAGCACACGAACCCCCCATTTTTATAGTTTTTCTGTATTCAGTAACCCTTTCTCTATCATTTTGGCAAGTTTCGTAAAAGTGACATGGGTTTTGAATGTACAGCATAAGTTTTATGAACCTTGCCCATTATCCCACCCCTAACAGAAAACGTCCCTGAGAAGGATTTTTAGGATATTGGTGTTTTCTGCCGCGTGAGGGCGCTGCTAGCAAGATTGAGAGCATACACCCCCAACTTTAAATTTTTTTCCTCGTTTTGGATACCTTTCTCTACAATTCTCCCAAGTTTGGAGAAAATTACGTGGATTTTGAAAGAATTATGGGGATTTAAGTTTGCTATTGGACATTTTGTTGCCTATCATGGCCTTGATCCTGTAACGCTATCATAGATACTGGACGTCAGATTGCCATATTCTTCAGAGTCCCGTAGAAGAAAAACAAGCACACGAACCTGTGGTTTTATTTGCATATTTGGGCTTCGGATGGGTCAAAGTTACGGTTTGGAAAGTTTGAAGAAACTGACATGGACTTCACTTTAACTGGGGAACGTCCTTAACCTGGAACTATAATTCTCATTACTCAGCGGCCATATGAGATCAAAGCAATACACTATTTTGATCAACCCTTTGTCATTTTTTGCACATATATATATACATGTATATCAGCAAAGATACTAGATCTCGGTAAGTCAGAATCATGGTGCCATCTTCCAAACACATTGTGCAGGACTCTACACTTAGCTTTTTTGTCAGTCGCCCGAAAATTTGATTTCATGAGTAAACTTTTTACTATCTTAAAATATCACTCTTTCCTGATCAAACAAGATTTTTCTACATTTGTCAATGTCGGGTTGAAAATCTGCTTGCCCGATCGGGCCACCAAAATATGACTTTTATATACATTTTTGCTAGCTCGAAGTGCAATTTCACTGGCCCCGGTCCAGCGGGCCAGTGCGAGTGTCAAGCCCTGCATTGTGTACAGTGCGGAATACACACTGGTCCAGTGTTATGCAGTGCGTACAAACTAGCCTAGTTCAAAATGGCGACCGCAGTGGAGCATCCCCACACGTGACAATCTTTAAATATTTAAAGGAACTTAGTAACATTGTCCAAATCCTCAAAATCCACTTGAAATTCTAGCGGTTCCCTCATAACTGGTTGTATTCTTATTTAAAAAAAATAAATCATGGAACAGGTTTTGGTTTTTCAAATTTCCCTTTCGTTAAAAAAATATATATACGATTGAAGTGTTCAGATGGCAAATTCATCCAATGGATCGTCAGAACCGTGTACAAAGTGAGTGCAATGAGTTAGTGAATGTCACTTCACTTTGCATTTTTGCTCATTACTCGGCCATATAAAGTCCATTTAACTTGAAATTTTCACATAACACCCAGTGGACATGTCACATAACAACAATATACATTGTATCAACCACTCATCGCTTTTTGCACATGTCTACAAAGTTACTAGATCCCTTTATGTCTGATTGGGATATTATTGGTGATTACTCAATTTTGTATAATGTTACAAATTTGACATTTGTACATTGTAGTCTAGGTTAAAATTGACTGCATCCTTGCTTAATGGTGACTTGAAGATTATATTTGTAATACTTTTTCAGATATTTTGTGACGTCATTTGGAAATTGGATTGTGTCAATCTCTTAGTGTTATTGCTTAAACAAGCAGAGCGTTTTGTTTCTCAGGACTGTAAACATTGTATTCCATGGCCGAAGGGCCATTGTACATTTAAGTAATGAAGAATTTCCTGTACGTATCCTTGAATCGTTTGTATTGCAATGCAAGTTACAAATTGATGCTTGAAGCGTATTTTAATAAACCCCTGCCTTTGAATTATTGTAATGGATTATGTAGATCTCAGATTGACATGCATGTAAGCTGGCTTTTTTCTGAACATTTATGAGTCCAGAACTTTCATCCTGCGATACATCACAAATTATATTCCACAACTCACTTGAAAATAAAGACAAAATATTATTTATCGTTAAATCATTTTATTAATGGTGGATTTTTTTTGTTCATTTGTTATTAATATGAATCCACAGATTTCCCCCCCCCCCCATCAAACATACGGTGCACTATTAATAAATCCATCAATGATTCAATTTAATCTCATAAAATCCTTTATCGAGATGCACTGTACATAGACAGTACGTTACAGACCATTCCAATAGTTCCACATCTTGGTAAGATATGCGGTGGGATGAATGGGATCAGCATGTGCTCAACTAAGTACCGAGTTGTATGTGTGTGATGTACAGTATGCATGCATATCTGAACAATACTGTGGATGCTATTCCCATCGCAATGGCAAATCTTACTCTCTCGCTATACATGTGTGGTAACACACATGGCAGTACACTGCAGTTTATTGCCCTTGCATTCACTCCCTATAGCCAATGTGATAGTAGCTACATGCAGTGTGCAGTGGTTTAGCTGCTAGGACAAAGATGGGGGGGGGGGGGGTAATTGTCTCCCTTTTGGAATTCTTCCTTGCCATTTCAGTTGGTCCCATGATAAATTTAGATTTGGCACAGCTAGTTATCTCTTAATAGGAAATGTTGTTCTCCTTCAGGCTGCACCTTCTTCTTAGTGGTAGGGTTTGGCAGGTGCCATTTCCTTCTTGTGTGAATTCCTGTCCCCTCGCTGCTGTGAAAAAAACATTACCCCTTCACTCACACTTTTACACCTCCTGTGGCCCCAAAATAAACATTAACATTTTTCTGCCCCTCTTGTTGCTTGCCTCCCGCCCATCAGGTTTGACCCTGGATATGTCAATGTTTCAGTAGTTGTTTGCAGTGGTTATTTTCATACCCCTCATCTGATCTGACTGTGCCACTTCCTTTTTGACAATGTAAGTAGTGTGCGCTGCTCATTAAAGATAATGTGACGGAGAAGGGGTCTCAGTCTGAGAATACTCACACCCCTCCCCTCCCTCTGGGGGGTATTCCCACTCCCTCATTCATACACCCCCTTCAAATCAGGGTTGACCTGGGTTACGCCACTGGCAGTGTGGCAGTAGTTGACCACCAGTTCCATCCATCTTCAAGTGTTTACTGCCCTACTCCTCTGGGAATGCTCATCCCCTCTCATACTGTACACCCTCCTCTCTTCCCCCTACCCCCCCCCCCCCCCCCCCCCCCCCCCACTCCTCACCCACACACATAAATCAGGGTTGTCCCTGTCTACGCCACTGGCAGTGTGGCAGTAGCTGACCATCCATTCCATCCATCTTCAAGTGTTTACTGCCCTCTGGGAATGCTCATACTGTACACCCTCCTCTCTTCCCCCTACACCCCCCCCCCCCCCCCCTTCCCACTCCTCACCCACACACACAAATCAGGGTTGTCCCTGTGTATGCCACTGGCAGTGTGGCAGTAGCTGACCATCCGTTCCATCCGTCTTCAAGTGTTTACTGCCCTACTCCTCTGGGAATGTTCATCCCCTCTCATACACCCTCCTTTCCTTCCCCTGCCCCCCCCCCCCCCTCACCCACACACACAAATCAGTGAGTGTTGTCCCTGTGTACGCCACTGGCAGTGTGGCAGTAGCTGACCATCCGTTCCATCCGTCTTCAAGTGCTTACTGCCCTACTCCTCTGGGAATGCTCATCCCCTCTCATACTGTACACCCTCCTCTCTTCCCCCTACCCCCCCCCCCCCCCCCCCACTCCTCACCCACACACACAAATCAGGGTTGTCCCTGTCTACACCACTGGCAGTGTGGCAGTAGCTGACCATCCGTTCCATCCGTTTTCAAGTGTTTACTGCCCTATTTTCTGTGACAGCCCCTGTCTCACTCCCACCTGAGTGGTTCGGTCGAATCTCAAGGATGTTCGGCACGCCTACCGCACAACGCTTGAATGAGAAATTAGGTCGAAACTTGATGCTCTCTGTTTTTCATTTAACCAATTGAAGAGGGTTTGAATCTGTTTGAATGCATATTCCGGTGGACCGCAGCCCGAGCATTTTCAGGACGAGTCCTGAATGGGTTAACATTAATTTGAGAAATTAGAGGCTTTTATTCCACCCTTTTATCTGTACCCGAGATCCACTTTTAAAAAGGTGCAGTATGTTAAGTAGCTTGAGCAGTTCCTGGCGTGATAATGAAAGGTTACATGTTTGTAAACCAGTTGTATTTTTTAATTAAACAGTTGTATTTTCTCATGGCCCTCATGGCCTCATCTGCCACACAAAAGGTCTGAACTGCCCCTCACTAAGTATTCTGTTCAAACCCCTGAAACTAAAGGATGGAAGATGTATGGTGCATCTACAGTGTACTTACAAGATGCTCAAATGATGACACACGCGGTACCCCGGGGTACCGTTGTACCCCGGGGTACCGCGTTGTGTAGCGCCATCTTGTGTCCACTCGAAGCACAACCGTATTGCGTTGTGTATGCAGTGCAGCGCGCGATTGTATGCATGCTATACCCTGGTACAGCCCTAAAAAATAAATAAATAATTAAACAAATGGCGGATATTCGTTTGGTACCCCAGGGTACCATTTATGTCATCAAATGACAAATTAGATTAAATTAGATCCATTTTTGTGGCTAGGAAAGATTTTATCATCGACACTATTTTTGCCTTGTGAACTTTAGGTAATAATGAGTTAGTATAACCCTATGTACCTTTCTCTATGGAGGAATAAAAGAAGAATAAGAATTCTACACTCAAATGAGAATTAACAAAGTTTTAGTCGTTCAGTCCTTTGCAGTATGTAGTAAACATACAACGTTTACTTAGTACTTATGTATCTGTGTCATCTTTATATCTGTATTCATATCTGTGTTTATTATCATTTTCGCACTTGGAATAGATGAGTCCAAATCGTGCGTGCTGATTAAGCATTTACGTGTAGCCAATATGTGCATAGAATTATGGTCAAACGCATTAATTTGGCTTTGATGACTCATAATTGTGCTTCTGCATTACAAATGTAAATCTCTTTTTCTGTGAATTTGAAAGACATTGTGGATTTGTGGTACACCAATTAGTAAAGTGAAGCTTATTAATTTTCCTTTAAATTTAATTATGGCATTGAAGATTTGTAGGTGAAAAAGTTGCTATTGCTGTTAAATTTTGATTTTCCATATTTTATATAGTCTTGCTGACAGTTTTTTAAAACATATATTTATTTGTTTAAAAAACATGTAAAAAAGTATATTATATACCCAAATTATGCGCACAGATATATAATTAGTTATGCCTGTTAATGCCAGTCATAATACTGAAGAGTGTTATTCATTTATTTTTGTACAATACCACATAATACACATGTATGATTTATGGCTTTACAAGGGCAATGAATTTTGATAGACCACTGTGCATGACTTCAACAAGTTGAAGAGCTTTCAATCTTACCTTTTCATCAACTGAAAGAAATTGAAAGTGAAATTGTTTATAAATTATGTGAACTAAAATGTTGTGGCTGCAGTGTACATGGTCATCGTTAGGTAGTGAAAGTAGTCGGTGTTTATATATTCTCTAGTCATAATTTTGCCATACATTCAGCAGTAAGCAACATTCTACGGAAGGACTAATATACTAAGTTGGCATACGTACAAGTATGAACTGCAATCTCTTACATGTATGTGGATTATATGTACACTGTCTGTCATTCATATTTGTCACCGTTGCCAAATTTAATTAAATCCGCCAGGGCAGTATTGATCAGCCACCGGAATGACAGCTTGTGGATTTTGGGGGCTAGGCTTATTGAACTTCATTGCATACATAATTCTCAATTAACATTCCCCCGTTTGATTCTTGTTTCTTTATTCGCGCAGACCGTCGCAGCCCTCTGAGAGAGCGAGAGAGCGAGCGGGCAAGAGGGAAAGGGAGTGACAGGGGGGTGCGGGTTATACCGTTCACAACAAACTATTAAACTGTACATGTACGCACTCAATCTGCCTCATGAGACTGAGAGCCCCGGCTGGCACCCGTTAGCGGCTAATTAGGCGTTGGATCACCGAGGACGGAACATCGTACGCAGATGTCCCGCCGCTTTCATGCACTACTTGTAATAAACATGAGCGAGTGACCGGGACGTCGGCTCGCTGCATCGTTTTGAGCCACCCTCGAGGGGCCTGTGTTGCGGAACTATTAAGTGAATTGACCAAAGGTAAGAGACTATGTAGTAATGTTAGTATATTAGATTGATGAAAAATACTGCTGAAATTGGTCACTTCTGCCCTGACGAAGATCCTGCTAGGATTGAATGCTAGGCTCCTGCCGACTCTCATCATATGTTAGATTGAGTCATATCACTTATTATGCTATCAACTTGTTAATGTGCTACTGATAATACTTGGTTATAGACGCTGTGTGTGTACCATGTTGCAAATTTAAATTAGTAGTACTCTTAGTGTTAAAGGGGAACCAGATGCTGGTATTTTCACTTACTGTTACTGATAAGTGCATAATTCCTGTCACTTCTAGTCATATTTCCTTATGGGCATCACTAATAATAAAAATAATCAATGTTGTTGGAACCAATATGATCTGTTTTGAATGAGCACTGGAGGCTGCCATGTTTTCCAACTGCACCATATGAAACGTCATCTGACCTTGGGCTAACTGTACAAAAGCAGGTTATATAACCACTGACATAGCAGCAGATTCAACAACAGCAGCAAAACCCGCTTTTGTCAGTGCTTGCTTAGATGCGCTCAGGTGACGTTTCATGCGGTACCATTGGAAAACATGGCAGCCTCCAGTGGTCAGTTATAATAGTTGAAAGTGGTTTCAAAAACGTAATTTCAATTTATACTGGCACCCTAGAGTTAATATGAGACTCAATGTGACATACATTCTGCACTCAAATCCCGGCGTTTTATTTCCCTTTAACGACTATGGTGACTGATTTTTAAAAGAATAATCTTTTTTAAATTCATTCCCATCTTGGGAATGCAAGCTAACAGGGCACACCTGTAACCCAAGGATACTTTGCAAACACAACTGATACAAAAATAAAATGACAATCATTATTTTTAAAGTGTTTTTCAAGTTCTTCAGGATTTCAATACCTAAAAGTATCACTTTGTGTGCACTTCTATGGAATTGCCATGTGGAACATTTGAAAACTCATATTTTTAAAGACAAAGTATGCCTTTTGTATGCAACATAGAAACAAGATGTTTCAAAACAATTTTTGAACAATGTCTAGGTATTATGAAATAGGAACTTGCATGAGCAGTTAATTATAGATATTCCAATGAAATATTATAGTGTATTGAATAACATAGATATGCTTTTAAAAGTAGAGAAGTTTTACATTGAAGTGAGAGGATGAATAACAACAGTAGGACTGTCAACTTGAACATTGCAAACATCTGTGACAAATACCTGATACTTCTGAACAGTTTGTAAAATCCAAATGTTAAACAAGCCCTCCAATAGGACACTAGAATTGTTCTTTGGTACATACTGCTACATGTACAGTAATGTACATTGCATGATAAACAGGATGGATTTTGTTTCCTTGGTTATTGTGAAATAATAAGGAAATTTAATACGCACCACCTACACCCAGTGTAAATCATTGCTAATACACTGACCCACGCATGCAATGTCTGTGTGGGCAGTCTGCAAATTGAAATGGCATGGAAGTACAGTACATACGATCAGGGTATACCACTTGAATTGCAAATTATGTTTTTGTTTAGATTTGTTTTATAGAATATTTTGGTCTACATTCACAGAAGACGAGTATAATATATGATCATCTTTAAAATGAAAAGCACTAACAAGCATGTACAGTCAAACCTGTCTTAGCAGCCACCTGTCTACAGCAGCCAATGTGCCTACAGTGTCCACATATGTTCCAATGCAGAGAACACAATGTTATGGAATCTGTATACAGTGGCCAATTTTTGTTGTTTCCATTAGATGGTCACTATACACAGGTTTAACTAGATGTATATTTTTGTTTCAAGTTCTACTATCAATGGCCATTAAAGTATACTGTAAACAAGAAGAAATATAACGAATCAATGAAAAACTTTGTTTAAAAATAAAGGGGTATAACAATCTGTAAAGTGAAGTGAAAGTTAACCTATTAAAGACATTCTGATTTTTGTACAGTATTCTCTATCATAAACTGCAGCTCAAGCATTTTGGGGACCAGTCCTGAACGGGTTAATGATACATGTAGTTCAACGAAAGTGCAAACTATATGTACCACAGTGTTTTATTTCTGTAGAATAAGGGAAATCCTGAAAAACGAAAGAGGGATTTTCCCCTCGCACTGTTTGAGTGCTACATACATGTAACTGTAAGAATGGAATCATAATCTTGGGTAATGCTAAACGATCGTGACTGATATTATCTAGGGGTGTACCATGTACATGTACCTGTCGCAACGGATTTGAGCTCTAGCTCATTTTTATCACCCTGTAATCTCCTAATGGAGTAGTGAGAGTGGAGTTTATTTTTAGTCACGTGATAATATAAGTTCATAGTAGGTCAAACAACAGTACTACACACAGATTATGTACTTTAGAAAGGTAACCTGGGGAATGATGGTGTTATTTTTTGTTGTTTTTTGTCTGTTTTTAAACTGCATGATACTTTTTAGGAAGGCGATGTTAAAAAACTTACTGCAAGACCCAAATGTGAATTTACAATATTTTCCACAATTGGTTAGGCTTTTGCAGAGCATTTTCCCCCTTGGGAGGGGGGGGGGGGGATTAAACCAGACCCCCCTCCCCCTTATGTTTGGTCAAATCCTACACCTTTTACAGGCGTGTCATTAAGTGTACATGTAGACCACTGAACTATGACTGAAATTAAGCATTTCTCAAACATAACGTTCCCAAATATAACCAAAGTTGTCAATATTTCCTTTATTTGAGGCCACCACATTCACGTTTTGATCCTCTAGAATTTGTCAAATCTTGTTTTACTTGCCCAACTGGGCTACAAGTTGTACAAGGGTTAAAAAAAAAAAAAAAACGAATTTCTAGCATTAGCATAGTTCCATTCATTTTGGTAGTTTGAAGGTTTCCCATCTTGTATTTTCAGATCATAACTGATCAAATTGCTACAATGTAGACAGGTTTCCTCTAGAACCTTTTGGCTCCCCAGAATAGGGCAGGAAGTGGGAATTTCCACAGGACGTCCTTACCAATTACTCCCCAGTCCCATGCAGTTACTGAGTTCTATGTTCACGGTCTTAATGGTCTGCAATCATATTTGTACAAAGGTATTGTTAAGTCATTGTTTCTACAAATTTTTAGTAACATTTGAGTGCATCATCTTGGATAATTAACATCTATATAGGATACTTCCGTAGAATGTTATTTTAAGCTCAGGTGGTCAAAAGTGTTTATAAGAGAGTATTGGCAAGTACTTGATTCTTTGGTGTTTTATGACAGTTGATAATTGATATTATCATATGTTAGAATCATACATTTCGTGAATTAGTATCATTGTGGATGGTTAGCACATGTATGTTGGTACCTCTATTCTTCCTATTCGTCTTGACTGCAGTTAAATTGAAGCTCGGGGTCTTAATTGTTGATGATCTGCACTTATATTTGTATGCAAGAGTATTGGCAAGTACTTGTTTAAAGGTGCACCTGTAAAGTGTCAGATATTGCCAAAATTACATTTGAGACTTCAATCCTGTACCAAAATCATTGTAAGATATGTCCGAATGATGTGTGAAAGTTTCATTGAAAAAGAACACTGCTTCCTGGTTAAAAAAGCGAAAATATGCATCAGCTTTTACAACAAATTACTGACGTTTATGAGGTTAATGACCATTCATGATAGATGAATGATAGATATCGTCATACTAAAGGGGCATTTGAACAAATCTAACCCTATTTTATTCTTTTCTTACCATAAGCTAAACAACACGGTAGAAGAGAAACGAGGAAGCTCCAAGTAATTTTTGTGGAGTTACAACACTTTACAGGCATCCCTTTAATACAGTGTTTTTTATTTTTTTATTTGTTACATTTTAAACTTGTAGGGTACTTTAATATCTATAGGATGTGGAGGTGGTCCAAAGTGTTGATGATATGTGCTAATATTTGTAGGTATTGGCATGTGTTTGTTTCCACAGTGATTTTTTTGTAACATTTTATATACGTGTTAACTACTCTCGGATGTAGATCTATGTTTCCTCTTGGATTGTAAACAGAGGGTATTCCAATAGGATGTTCAAGATGCAGATTACTACCCATTTGTCTTGACTGCAGTTCAACCATCCAATGTGTTGATGATCTGTCTGTGCTAATATTTGTACACAAGAGAGATGTGTACACTGAGTCTGACAAGTTCTTGTTTCAGTGTGTTTTTCTAACATTAGATACATTTATGTGTGTACATTATATCCTATAATCCTCTTAGATAATTTCTTCAAGGATATGCAATGTTTTTCCACAGAATGTGCCCACAAATGACTTCCAAATTGCCTGAATTGAAGCTATTGATGCATGTTATGATGGGCACAAATGTTTGAGATCTGGGTATTTATGCTGGTAGATAGGGTAGTCCATATTTCTGTGTATTTTTTTTAAACATGCAATGTTCACATTCATGTTAAGATTCATGTTACATGTTTATCATCATGGATATCCTGCTCTGGTCATTTAAAGAAGATGTGCTTAAAGTGATCCATTAAATTTGCCAAAATTCAACCAAAATCACTTGGAGCTTTCACACTTCTCTTGTATCTGTAAATTTGAACGGAGTTCCATGCAAAACAAATTTTTAAGTGCTATTTTCATGTAGGCAAGCTTGAAAAGTAGCCCCCAAAAAAGAAATTTTAATTTTAATCTTAATTTTTTTCTGTGACATGTAGACCCGTGTTAATGATTTACACTTGTTGATTAAGTATTTGCAACTTGGTATATATACATAATTTAATAGTCATGTATCTATACATGTAGGTCAGATGTTAAATCAATTGGACAGGGTTGTGTGCAATTTGCTTACAAATTACTCCCTGATTGCAGCTCATATTACAGGGTGTTGACAATTTGCAAATAGATCGTACTGGCAAGCCCTTCAAGTAGATCTGTGTACACGGTGTACATACGTATATTATGTGTTTTGTGGCACTTGATAAGTATGTTGTACATGTATATGTACCTGTTGGATCATTTGGCACAGTATCTGTTGTGAACATTTATAGATGAGTCACTCCGTGCAGAATGATGTTTTCCATCTGGCGATTTGCCTCATGCTTATTGAGAGAGAGAGAGCGCGATTATCTCTGCTTTTTAGATCAAATGCAGTCACTATGCATAAATGTACATGTATGATACATACACATGTACATGACCCTTACTTGCTTTCCAGTTCTACTTTTAACATTATGTTTTCAAAATACATTTTTGACTGCCATAAATTTCAATTTGTATTTAAATTAAGACATTTTTGATAGAATCAAAATTATGTGGCGTGAGATTTGAATAGAACACATGTATACAGATATGAGGTACCATCTTGAAAACTCCTTGCACATACATGTACATGTACACAGTGGTTCAGTGTTATGCAGTGCGCACCTACTACTAGCTTAGTGTTTAAATGGTGAACCACAGTGTAGCTCATCCCCACGCGTGACAATCTTTAATGCAGTGCCCATCTGCCATGACTATAGCAAGAACTTGGGATTCTGAGGTTTTGCATTCTTGATTCGGGTAATGTATGGGAGAGATAACCAGCTGCATAAGCTCAAGGTAGTTCGGATTCGTAAATCAGGCACCATCAGGTGCTATTTTGCGAATGCGGTGCGTAGTGCACACTGAATCGGTGTTATGCAGTGCACGCAAACTTGCCTAGTTAAAAATGGTGACCTGCGGTGTAGCATCCCCACGCTTGGTTGATTTGATTTGGTTTGATTTGATTCAAATCAATTCAAATCAAATCAAAATGGTGACCTGCGGTGTAGCATCCCCACGCTGGATGATCTTTAAAACCTGATATCATCATGTCTCAGTCCATATAATCAACATGCAATCAATAAAGGCCCTGGAGGTATTCTCTGATGGTGAAACAGAATCCGGTACACTTTAAATCCTGGTGAAGAAGGAATCATTTTACATTTCCCCGGGATACTAGATAATATATACCCTGCAGCTCTTCTTTCTACATTTAGAATACCAGCAAATCTTTGCAACACAAATTCTTTAAAGTGGTCCATTAACTTTATATTTGTTTCCAAAATTAAGTAATATTTGAGACTTGAATCATATACCAATTTCATTGTACCATTCTGGAGAGTGATACATGGATTTTCATGAATAGAATAATAATAATAATGTTTACCTTGTGAAAATAGAGAAAATCAATGTCTGATTTTATCCCGAGTTCGCATGAAGTATCCAAATTCAGATAATATGGACGATTAAGTATCCATATTTGGATACTCTTGACTATGGTTGAAAGCGTCCTTTAGAAATTAGATCGTTTGAGTCTTTACACCATTGCATGAGATTTAGGAGACTTGTAAATCCTGTTTTGTGAGCAAGAGTTAATAAATGATATTGCTTGCAATAGAAAAAAATGGTCTTCAGCTTAAACCTCACATTGCTTTTATCTCATTTTTATCTTTTATACTAGGCGTAGAAGTCACATCAACCAGGATTTGACTCTCCAAGAGGCAACTAATCGTTCATACCTTCAATGTGCCATCTCCAACCCAAAGGACTATATACAGGAAAAGGCCGAGGGACAGAGGCCAGGGCTTCATGAACAAGGTGCACTTCCTCAACCAGTTGGAATAAGGACAAGATGTATCTCCAGCTATTTATATAAACAGGACTAAGGCCAAGTTCAAGTCCAAGCAAACGGGACTAAGTCAGGGTCATTCCCCAGCTAGAAACAGAACTGTGTGGGCCATAGGGGCCCTTTCAGCAAATCACACAAAGATCAGGACCTCTTCAACTAGGAGACCTACCCCAGCCGAGAGGATTGTGCCAAAGTCTATCCCTAGTCGAGAGGACCAAGTCCAAGACCTATCTCTAGCAAGCAGGACGAAAGCCTGGCTCTCCTCCCAACAGGACTCGCTAAGTTAGGCCCCAAGGTTTTGTGGAGTGCAAGTGAAACTGGAGCGCTATGGCCTCTGTATGGAAGAGACTTCAGAGAGTGGGGAAGAGAGCTGCTAAGTTCAAGTTCACTGGCTCCTTGCACGAACTGGCGGTTGAAGCAAGTAAAAAATGGTAAGTTTTATTTTTGTTATTACATGTATACAAAATGTTGTGCTATATGTATGCATACAAACTATTTATAAGCAAGTTTTGCTTTCATTCAGAAAATTAAAGGGGCTCAGGGCATTGTATAGCCCCTGTATAGCCCCTAAAATGCCAAGAATAGCCCCAAAACCATAAACAAGTTAATGTATAACAAAGTTTTTAGTGCTCTTCTCCTACCTGAACTGGGTGGCTTGAAGCGTAGCCCTGGAAATGTTTCCCTCTTTACTTTGGTATGCTCTGCCCCCTTTTAGATTCAAAATCAAATTTGTATGAGGTAAAGTAAAACCACGGACCCTACTGGGTCCATGGTAAAACGTTTGAAACAATGAAATTCACTTCTTGAGGCAAAATTAATCAGTGTTGTCTTCACTCATGGGTCAAGAATGTGTAGTCGTGTACAGCTGATTAGTTACCATGGTTACACTCAGGAGGAAGAATGTATAGTCATGTACAGCTGATCTAGTTGCCATGGTTACACTCGGGAGGCGTTCCAGCTGGCTTCCTGCTATTGCGTTCTGTCTGACCCTGGCTTATTTTCGGCATACTTTCGTGGTGCGAGGATCAACTTGCTAATCACAGATTTCCTTGATGAGCCCCTCTGCTCGTGTCCCACTTACCAAAAATACCCAGTATGCTGTCTGCTTTTAGAACCATGTTTGTTTATTTTGTCTGATGTGATGAGTATGTAAGTTTTTGTACTTTGGGGGTTAAAGGGACTTGGTAACAGTGTCCAAATCCTCAAAATCCAATTGCAATTCTAGCTGTTCCCTCATACCTTGTTGTATTCGTATTAACAATAAAAGCATGGGACAGGTTTCGGTTTTTAAAATTTCCCTTGAAATCCTTGAAAAGATATTTACGAATGAAGTGTGGAAATTGTGGATATATGTTAATTTGTATCACCTGTTATATGTTATTATGTTTGACACTATTTGCAATCAAGCCTGTCTGCTTAAACATGATTATCAATCATATTAGGCGCTATATAAGTCAAGTAGATTACTATTTTTATTATATTATTAAAGACCACCTCATAGATACAGGAAATGGTCGTTATAGACTGTTCTTTTATATGTGACCTTACACCACAAAATGACAGTTATGTCGCTGATAAAGTTTCTCTGTTATTAGCTGAAATAGTCAAATTTTGTTAAAAGTATGAGATTCAGGATATTTGTATTTCTTGAATAAAGGTATCTTAATCTACCTACCTTCTATGAGATTTTGATCATCAGAAATCTTGTTTAAGTATGTTTTTTCATTGAATAAAAAATATCAGATTACAGCGCTTGAATGGACGCTGATCTTTGAAATGGCCCATTTCTCCCTTGTTTTAAAACTGCTTCAGCCATTTTCCAAATGTTTGGCGCTAATTTTCAGAGGGTTTGCCTTGTCTGAATAAGACAGATTATATACCATTTTAAAGGTAATGAATTATACTGTGATGTCATGTGAAAATCAGCATAATCATTTTTCCAGACTTATTGGTCGTTTTGTGGTGTAAGGTCACATATATCCAACTTGCGTCCTCGTGAGTAAATCGGTTGTAAAATTTTATTTTCTGCTTAATTATAAACCCTGTTTTTTATGCTGTGACCACCTTCCATACAAAGCAATTTTACTGACACACAATTTAGTATATATATATTCAAAATTATTTTCAACTTTAGGTATGACTGTCATTGTCACATGATCATCTTTATCATTTGGTGAACAAGTTGTAAACCAGCTAACAGATATGGTTTGATATCTTCATTCACATTTGCTACCATAGTATCTGCAATATTAATTATAAATTGTTTAGTTCTTGTAAAGCAAAATATAGTCAATTGTCCAGAAAATAAATCACAATTAATAATTTGTCTGAGTCTGAGTTAATTTTCATATTAGAAAGATTGCAAATATTGATATATTTGTTTTGTTTGAAGGAAGGGGGTATATTGTGTTGAAACTGTGTCTTGATGAAGAATTACCTGTGTGGTAGTTGAACAAAATTTTAATGAGAGACTTTGAAAAATACACTTTGTGAAAGTGAAAGGTTTCAAAATGTAAATCAATTATTTTATTTATATTTAGGTTGTGCAATGTGATTTCTGAAGAGGAAGAGGATGCACGTTAAATTGTCAAAAGGGAAGCAACCATAAAAAGTTATGAAAAGATGAAAGTGAAGAGTAGAAAGCGATACAAACTCAATTTGACATACATCTTTGATAAATGCATCAAGCACTGTTGGCAAAGTTCAACAGATTGATCAATATTGCCATTTTTAGCATTGTAGACTGAAACAAAGATTTGTATGATATGAACTGAGCAAACTTGTACAAAAGAGCAAAATGTAAATTTAATAGTAGAGATCACTATTTTTGTCATAACCCGTTAGTTACGGAAAACCTGCGGGGCTATTAAATTTATTTTTAAGGATTTCAAAGTCGCAAACGGAACAGGTTAAAAGTAATCAGATACCGAGATCTTTCCACCTAAAAATACACTTTGAGATTGAAAAAGAGCAAAGAAAATGGGATTCATGTTGGAATCCCATTTTCTTTGCTCTTTTTCAATCACATAATATATTTCTGGTCAGTTTCTTTATATGTTTGAATTATAAATACACTTTGTTAAATCACCCTTTATCTTGCCTTATTCCATTTAAAGGATTTAATAAGTTAATAAATGAACTAGGATAACTTTGTATGTAATACATGATCCAGATAACAATATATCTATAGTGACTAGAGGCATTTTTTGGTAGCTTGCTTTAAATAGCCATATATTCCATAATGATAGACAACAGTTGTAAAGTTCTACGCTAGTGTGGTTTTATGAACATGGGGCTGTTCTCTGGAAGACTAGGTCATACAAAATAACTGAATACTGCCATCTTGTGTTCATTTCTTTGTAACACTGATAATTTGTCCACACTCCTATGCTCTGGTTGGAGGTTTCACAGCAAGGGATCTTGGGTCAGTGAAAAAAGTGATATGCTGCCCTCTTTTGACAAGTTTGTGCCAGCTCTACATCTACTTTGTCGGTTTTGTATATAGGGATTTATTACACTAAACTTGAACGCGTTATCAATGTTGTATCCCTCTCTTCTTTTTTTTTGCCATGAAAAAAAAATGTACATTTAATTGTAGTGTGCAAAATTAGATTTTAAAGGGATAGTACACTCTTCGTCAAACAGAATTAAAGTTATACAAACTAGCAAATTATCATTACAAACTAACAGTTAAAGCTCTCCAGACACCTCAAGTTTCAACCATTGTTTAATCCATGCATGTGAATGTGATGTTCAATGTTTAAGATCATTATTTAATAGAGAAATCATCAAAAACAATTTAAAAACCCTTTGGTAGATTTTCATTTGTTTAATTTTTGAATGAAAGTTGGTCCCCCACATTTATTTCAATCTGATATACTTATGGATATTTCAGCTTTATCTGAACCGATTTTGATCAAATAAAGTTGATTCTGTAATTAAAATTGTGTGCTCTTTTAAATTTTTCAAGTTGTACACTTAGTTTTTCATTACCTCATGAAAAAAGTTGTTTCTTGAATCCCCCTCTATACCAAAACTGAACTATCCCTTTAAAATCTGAAAGTAAATTTTCAATCCTGAGTTTTGTAAATCCTGATATCTCCTTGGTTACTGCTTATTGATATCTTTGTTTTCAATCTAGGTGTTTTCTCTTTCTCCCATGTATACATTTTATTGTATAGAGATTACATTAAATCAGAACATACAAATGATTCACAAAAGACACACAATCATTTGGAGATAATGAAGTAAGTCTTTTTCAGAGTTAATTAAATGGTTGTGACTTTTACAGCCAGATTCTCATTTCCTTATCCTATTGAACCAATTTTTAATCCTGTTTCACTTCACAAATTGTGTGGTAACAGCATGCATGGGCGGGAAGCAAGCCCCCGTGGGACACACGTGTGTAGAAAAGGCTAGAAAAGAATCTTAAGAAATTATGCAGACACATTAATCGTACTCCTTTTAGAACTCGACCCATAATTGTACTCGGGCTGTCTTCCGTTTAAGAATGTTTTCTCAAATAGTTAAAATGTATATAATTAATATAGTCCTGAGCAGATTGTGTTAATGTTGATAAATCTCAGCTCAAGACTGTACAATCCTCATCATTGAAATTAAATTTGATGCCTATTGCAGGCACTTTTTACATAATTGATTTCAATATTTTTGGACAGACACATTTTAAAACCCAAATGAAATGTACTTTCACATTGCATTTAGACAAACAAACACGCTTCCAAACAATCCCCCCCCCCCCCCCCCTGAAACCACTGATACTCTAGTATATCTTAAATTGTGGTTAAAGACTGTGAGGGGCATTAGTAAGATGAGTTAGAAGAGATTGTTCACCTTTCCCCCCTTTCATCTTATTCCCCCACACACTTGTCATTGCTTGCTTTCAAAAGCAAGAGTAATTGGGTCCGCAGCTCCCAAGTTGATTCACAAGGGCTTATATTGTCCAAGGAATAAGAGGGCTATGAAAAGCAGAGATACCAACACTGTCAGAAGGGGCGAAAGATTTTCCCTCCGTTCTCAGGATGTGCTGGTGGTTTCAAAATTAGTTATATTATAAATGAAATACCAATTCATTCATTCGTCCAAATCAGACTGTGCCATATATCAAACATTGTAGCTTGATGCTGAATGATAAATGTTTGTTTGAAATTGATCTTCTAAAAAATGATAGATTATGAAAATTGTAGATACATGCAAGCAACTGTGAATTTTTGTTTCATGAGATAAACATTTGTATTTTCAAATGTAATTTAATTGCGACTCAAAATCAAAATGATCCAGTTTGATTTTATACAAGTGATGGGAGCTATAAAGTTAAATCACAAATTTATTCAAATATGACAACATTTCATTTCTCAAGAAAACCAGGAAGATCAAAATACATTGAAACTACACATAACTTCAAGCTACCTGATGAAATGCAAATGACTAGCCAAGTTGTATCCAACACATTATTTTAATGAATTTATAAATGAAATAGATGCCTTGTTTTAAAATCACTGGATAATTTATTAATAATATTGTGAAAAGTCGTTGAGAATCAATTGAAATGTGACTATGATTAAATAACGAATCCTACATGTAGCGCTAGCAATATCTTAATTTAGTCATTTCTTTTACAGTTTCAAAAAGAAATCGGCAGAATTTTGTTTCCTCTTCACTCTATCAAAATTTCAATTAGTAGTTGTCTTCTAACTTTTTCATCTGATTTTTTTTTCCTTCAATTTCTGCTCGCCCATCCATTTCCAAGCAAAATTAGTTAGTTTTGTTCCCTTCTTCGAAAGAGGGGTTGCTGTCAAGCATGAGTCTGAAATTGAAAAGGAAGGAGAAGGCCTCATTGTACAGGAATGCGGGACTATTGTCCCGAGCAAGGAGCAAGCTGAGTGACCATCAGGTGGACAATAGCTGGACACACATGACAGCTCCTGGATCCCGGCCTGCATCCCTTCTGTTCCCTATATCATCCATCAGACCATGCATGCGCCCACTCCAGCGCACACCATCCTTTCACTCCACCACCACCACCGCTCCACTGTGTCCTTTCCTTCACTGCACGCACCTTTGTTTCTAGACCCTTACTTTACCCCCCTTTTGTATGGTGTGAGAGATGGTCCACTAGTGAAGCACAGCCTTTTCCCCCTTCTTCTTATCCTTTCAATCTTTTCTATTATCTTTTTTTGGTGTTGTAAAAAAAGTGGGGGGGGGGGGGGTAGAGAGTGAAAGAGTTACAATCAATTGCACAAGAGACTACTGAATAGATTTGGTAAAAAGGGGGATGACAAAAGAAAAGCAAATAATAGAAGAGGGTTTTTTTTTCTTTCTTCTTCATCTTCTTTTCTCTTTTGGTGTGGCTTCCCAAATAATGGCCTGCCACAATCTTGCCTTGATTCGCAGGATTAATTCCTAAGCCGATGTACAATGCAGATTAGCAGTCTTAAAAAAATATAATGGGGGGAAAAAAGAAAATCTGAGATTGTAACTACCTATCTGAAGTGTGGAACGAGGGGCAGGAACCGTGACACCTCGTCTCACGGAGTTGTCTGTTTTAATGGCCCAAAACTTTTGCCCATTTTGAATGGTCGGTCTTGCAGGGAGTAAGTTTGCAGCTTCTTCCCGAGGGCAAGAAGTATAGCAAAGCATGAATTGATTTATTTTCCTCACTGCATGCTCAGTGCCATGTTGCCTACCTAATGCCAAAAAAACCCTGGATATCTCTGAGTTGGTCTTCTTTCAAGTAGAATTACATGTAAAAGAAATGAAGCCAATTATAAAGCTTTAGTTTTAAAGAAAATTCTCAAAGAACATTAGTTTTTAAGTAACAGTTTTCATGGAATAATTAAACTTGAAATAAGGGGTCTAGAATATAGATCTACATGTATAACTGGTGATATGTTATATGTTACATTTTAATTCAAAATGAAGTTGTTGTAAAAGTGGTTGGTTTATTTTTTCCTTATAGGTTACAATGTAGGTCCTAGTGCACACATTTTACCTGATGAGTTTTTGAAGTAGTTTTACATAATTTGTACATGCAATGTATGTTGCACATAAAAGTAAAATAAAAGAGTCATTAAAACTCGAGAGGGCACTCTCTAAAAACTCATTGGTTTCAACCTTTTAAAATTAAAGTAATGATTAAATAGATATTTATCAACAACTATTTAAAATCCTCTTTTGAAAAATTTTGAAAAAGTATTGTAAGCATTTGATATATTTTTAAAAATCATCGAATAAACCTGGGGCCCAAGGTTTATTCTGATTGGATATATTTATTGATATTTCAGCTGTTTTTGAACCGATTTCTATCAAATAAAGTTTATTCTGTCATTAAAATTGTATGCTCTTTGAAATTTGACACTCAGTTTTTCATTACCTCACAAGAAAATCATTTTGTGCAGCGCACTCTATACCAAAACTCAACTATCCCTTTAATAGTTCTGTTGTCAAAGTTTGACAGAGGAGTGGAAAGATGAAGAGAAGGGTATTCTTTCTCAAAATATTAGTTCTGAGAGAGTTTATACTCTCATCGAGTTCTAAAAGGAAAATTTTGATGGGTATGTTTTTTGTTAATCCTTTTTTTTTGAAGTGTCTAAGTGCTCTCTTGCTCAAGTTTATATTATTAATCATTTCCTTCCTGGGTAATTCTCACAAGTGTGGGAGTTTGTAGAGGATAATCCACCCCCTTTGCTTTTATGAGTGGGATTAAGAGGTTGGATGCGCTTGATGAGTCCAAGTTCAGAGCTTCTTTCCCACCCACCGCAAATGTGGTTGAATACTATACCCCTCACTTAATCCTCCTCCTCAACTACCCCCTTTCCCCCCACTCTCCAAAGTACTACTCACTGTTAGCGTTATCACAGCGTACTGGGCAAGTACAATAGTTGAAAAAGAAGCCAGGAACAAACTGCTGAGGCCATAAAAAGACTAATTATGAGCCTTTCTTTACCCTTGGGGATCTTCTTCTTCTTCTCAGAATGAGTGTGAGAGGTGGAATCCGCACCAATTAAAAAGGGTTCGTAAGATGGGAACTCTTGGAAGTTTCATAGTGAAGTGTAGAGTATGGTGTAAAGCAGAAAATTCAGATTGCTGTACATACTAATGAATGTCTGAATATAACTATTGTTAGTAGGTTATATTTTAAGAAAACTTACAAGGAATATAAATATGTTTTTTTTAGCAATCCATAAGTCTTCTTTGATTCTTGTGGAAGCCTATTTTTCTATTATTTTCCCTCTTCGAATTAAAGGGGTAGTACAGTTTTGGTAAGGCTGAACTTTAGTAACCAAAACCTGCAAAATGACACTACAAACTAATATTTATAACCCCACCATGCTCCAAAGGTATACAAAATTACAAACGACTAAGTAAAAAGCCTGTTATCATTCAAAAAGAGCCATTATAACACAAGAGGGCGCTCTCTAAAAAGGCGTTGGTTTCAACCATTTTGTATACAAAATTATGCATGTGATGTGTATTGAAATAATGATTTAATAGAGAGATCATCAACAATTATTTAAAAAACGCTTTTGAACATTTAAAAAAAAGTGTAAGCATTTTTTTTTTTTTGTGGAAAAAAAATCATCTAATTATAAGATCAGATATATTTATAGATATTTCAGCCATTTCTGGACCGATTTTGACCAAACAAAGTTTATTCTGCCATTAAAATTGCATGTTCTCTCGATTTCAATACTCAGTTTTTCATTACCTCACAACAAAATTGTGATGTGCAGCGCCCTCTCTACCAAAACTGAACTACCCCTTTAATGCTTTTATTCTTGAGGTCTGCTCTAATGGAGTTCAACGATGGAATGCAAGCCAATACTTAAATAATTATCTTTCTCTCTTTTTTTATTTCATTTAAATTGCAATATTAATTGTCAAATTAATTGGATTATTATCCAATAATGGGCATGGGGAAGAAAACCTTAGATGGAGAAAGTATGTATTTCCTAGTTCTTGATTGGAAGTAGGGTAGTAGTAGTAGTAGTAGTAGCTCGGTGACAAGGCAGCACCACCCCCAATCCCTACACCGTTACCCTGGATTCAAATTCACCAAAACACATCCATGGGGTCGCAGTACACACAGTAGGTCTAAAATAGTGCAGTCTACAAAATCATGTAGCCATATCTAGCTACATAGCACAGTATAACTCTTTTGTAGATCTATAACAAAGATTTATGACAAGATGATGTGTAAATTTAATGAGGAGAATACTTTACACTTCCAGTCTTGGGGTTTTTTTTGGTATTGGTGGAGCAGTGCTCTACAAAAATTATTTTGGACTTGCCCTGTTGGGCAAGTTTTTAAAGGAAATAGCTTTCTAACTTTCTAACTAGCACTACTTGCCTAAATTTAGTTCATTAGATTGAGCATGGACAAGTCTTTAGAGTACTCTTGAAAAAGAAATTGGTGATTAACATTAACTAGAAAACCTGGAGTAATGAGTTGCTGTCACATGTTTTCTTGCAATTTTTTCAACATAATCCTGTGAAATTCAAACATTTCCTCATATAAATTTGGATCTAGGTTCACTTGCCCTGGTCAGGCATATGACTTACCCTCCACTGATTTTCACTTGTGGAGCCCTGGTGGAGAAACAGTTTTTATATTTGAAGTTTGGAAATGAAAAATGGAGGGAAATTGATCGACCAATTATTTTTTGAGCTATCTGTTAGGGTTTTTGAAGTAAGGAGTATAAGCTCGTAATTGTGCACGCTTTGCTGAAATGTATCCGCCCGAGTCTGTATTGTAGCCAAATGTCAGGAACCCGGTGTTGTGTTGCAAATGGTCGTGACATTACCCCAGTCTTGGGCCCGACTTTATCCCCTTTTTTTCCAGCCAGCTATTAACTGTATGTAAACAGTAAATTTCATATTTTTTCTCACCCACCCCTTTTCTTGCCATTTCCCCAACTTCAATATTTAAATGTTTTTATTAAATGTAATATTTCGGAAACAGCTTGTCAATTTGTCAATCATTTGCCACAGGGTAACACCTGGGCTTAGTTTTGCCATTGGCCACTGTACCATTGTCCGTCCAAATATGTTTCTTGATATTTAAACCAAAGAGGTTGGGAGGCGGCAATCCTTTTGAAAATTGTAGATTACATAGTATTCACTAAAATGCAAACTGTAAAGCGGTAATCATTCAAAGATCTTATTGATAGCTACATTTAAAATTAAACTTAATTGATGTTTCCATGCAAGTGCTTCTTTTATCCAAAAGTTTTCCATTTTATAGTTTTATTTTTAAAAGGTGGTCTGTAGCTCCACTTATGGTGATTTTATGAAACCTTATTTTCATATTTCTTTATCTCCGATACACATTCTCTCAGAATTCCTAAGATTCATAATAGTTCTATTTGTATGCTTTAAATATAAATTGGAAAAAGTCATTTCATTCCGTACATGTGAATTCTTTATCGGCACGCCTACTATAAGAGGATGACAATGTTTTTTAGAGGATGTTTAACTTTTGCAAGAAAGTTTGTCCACATTGAGAAGCAAGAAGGCATAACTGTTAACTGCAACCAAGCATCTAGAATCAAACAAATCAGAAGCTTGCTCCATACATATCTTTTCTTCACCATACATATTGTATACAAATAAAATGGGTAAAGCTCTTTCAAACTGGACAAAAAGATAAATACTGGAATAAAATCTTTTGCACTTAAGAAGATTTTCTACCCTTGTATCTCTTTGCTTTGTGCATAAATCTTGTCTTATCTTGCTAATCAGATGATCCCGATTGTCTGGTAACATATCTGCCATAAAGCTTACTAATCACAATTGTGTCGGAGATGAAGCCCAGCTTAGAACTAACCCATCAAGGGACAGAATTTGGAGGGGTGTGGAACAAATCTTGAAAGAAATTTGGAGAGAGGATTTCTTTTTTTTATGACACTTGTGAAGGAAAGCAGAAGAAAAGGAATTAACCACTAATCCTAACTTGTACTTTTGTAGAGTTCTCTTCTCAAGCCCAGGAACCCCATCCCCTCCCCCCAACATCCATCCAGACTTTTCTTATAACACTCTAATCTCTGCATACACTATTCATCTCCCTGGATAAGATACATTTAAATTTGAATTATTCACTTTTGATAGACATGGTATTCAATACTGTAAGGAACATGTCCAATATATTCAAACCTAAAGTTAAATGTTATGTCCCAAATGTTCTTTCATACACGTGTATGTGATATCATAATCATATGCTATTATAATATCAATATACAGAAATCTGACCCAAATATGTAATTTTACATACAAGTTAGAACTGATTTTAACAAATTGTAAACACTGATAATTGTACTCTTAGTAAAAGATACAAATTCATGTTATTACCCAATTGAAATGATTAAAAGACATTTGAACTGTTATATTTAGTAACAATATATATGTAATTACATGAACATAACATGTTTTGGGACTTTGTATTCAATTTGCATGCATGTTCTTAAAATGTTCATGTGACTAACTTCTCCATAATACATCATACTAGACAGTTTGTTGATCTTCTCATCTTAAAAATACCCATCCTTATAGTTTATCCTCTTGATTTGGGCAGGTATCTTGATTTGTTCATTTGCTAATCCCGGTATCCTAAAATATTGCACAGATATGTTAGGTTGTTTATATCACTAATAGGATCTCACGTGATGTCCTCAAATGTAGGCAGATATTTGGGTTGTGTATTTAAATAGCCGACTGTTACTAGTAGTAATAGGATCTGGTAGAGGATATGGGCATGGCATACCAGATCTGGTCTTATCCCCCCTGATCATCTCCCTCTAGCCCCCCATCCTCCCATTGACCACCAGTGCTGGTGTGATGCTGGGACCATCCAGGTAATCCTCTCAGTGCCTCTAAGTCCAGTTAAGACTATTGCGATGTGATCAACGAATTTGGACCAGCCCCTTTCTTGGAGATTTTTTGCAAAACGGTGATTGTTTGCTAAACATGAGTGTTAGGAATAAAAATTAGGACACTGGTGGTAGATTAACAAACACAATTGCATATTTCTTCCATTGAGATTGAAAGTTCTCAGCCTGATTAGAGGGCATTACATTGGACATCACAGATTTAAAGTTTACATATGAAATTAGTATTTACAGATCAACAATTAGAGAAAGCAAATGCCTCAAGTGCTGAGAAAAAAAAATGTGTTAGATGGCTTTATGGATTACAAACATCTTTGTAGCCTTTGATCTCCTTTTGTACTTAGCCATGCATCTGCATTGTATGTTCAATTCAAAATATGTCACATTATCACTGTCTTATCCCCCTGATGATCTTCCTCATTACATCCATCCCGCATAGACCACCAGTGCTTGTGTGATGCTGAGAGCATTCAAATAATCCTCTCAGGACCTAGAGCTAAGTCCGGCTAAGACTATTGCCATGTGATCAACGATCTTGGATGAGCTCCTTTCTTGGAGATTGTTTGCTAAACATGAGAATTAAGAACAAATTAGGACATTGGTGGTAGATGAACAAACCATAATCACACATTTCTTCTATTGAGACTGATAGTTCTCAGCCTGATTAGAGGGCAAATTACATTGGACATCACAGATTTGTAGTTAACAGATCTGTCATAAAATGACTATTCACAGATCAGCAATTAGAGAAAGAAACTGCCTGAAGTGCTTAAAATGTACATATTTTAACAACCATTTTATAAAGCACTTTAGGCATATTCTTTCTTTAATTGTTGATTTAGTCTGGACAGACACACTTTTTCATCCGTATGGATAAGATTACCGGCATCTCCTTAGCGGTTGATCTTCTTTTGTACTTAATGTCTTAGACTGTGCATCTATTTGAAATATATAATATAGCGCAGTTGTTGATGAGCTTGTATGGCTTAGATCTTTACGACAATGAGATGTATGCGATAATTCCCATTGACCCATAAATAGCAAATTAATAAGATTTGTCATAAGATATTCTATTGGTGATAAGATCTTCTGTTGACATGATGTGTGAACGTAGGCAAAGGATTTATTTTTAAGTTAATCTGTCTCATCCTTTAAATATATTACAGTTTCCCTTTTGAGTGTACCACCAGCAGACTTCAATTGATTTGCTTGCTCTTTACAAATCACTCCCTTCATTTAGAAACTTTCTTTCTACATTTTATTTATAAATGTACGTATGCTATTTTTGTCATTTTGCGTCTGAAAGAATATTCTGCTTGGATTGAAAGCTCAGGCCCTCTATTGACTCTCATTATATTCATACAAGTGAACACTTTATAATTCCATGGACCTCATCCCATTTGCAGATCTCAAAATTAGCACTGACACACAGCTAACAACGGGGCATCCAAAATTAACTTCAGGAGAGGAAAATATTAATTTGTTGATTTTATAATTTTACTTGCTGGACTAGGCAACCAAATATATAACAAACTGTTCATTTTTTTCTTCTTTGTTTGAGGCTACACAATTCTGGTTTCTGGGCACCAAATTATGAGTGGTCCCGATTTTACTTGCCCAAATTGGCCGTTAGGAAAACAAATTTAAATTAGATTCCTGTCATTTAAAATACTCTCTTTAAAAACCCCTCAGTAACATAGACCGATACTATTATAAAGTGTACCAACTCACTAGCCATGTGGTAATATGAGATTGAGAGGCTTTTGTTGAATAATTATTTTATAATAATTGTCCATTTTTATATAGCGCTCAAAGCGCCCAGAGTATTATTAGAATAATGACACTGGAAATGAGCTATAAATGCTGCTGTATCATGGTACTTGCCTGAAGAGTCTTATCACAGATTACTCTTGAGATAGATACTTGTGCTTGAAAATTGCTTTCGGAAAGGTTAAAGCTAATGTCGAGTATTTGCAGAGAAAATGAGTCCAGACAGATACTATAAACAAAATATACGGCAGTTTTTATTTATGAAAACAAAAATCAATAATTCTTGAAATTACCTTAGTAATCAGTAATCACAAATGGCAAAATGTGATATGAACTGATGTTTTATGCAAAGTTCACACAAAAAGGAGAATAAATCATGTTAGAAATGTTGAGATTAATCAATACTCAAGATTGCCTTTAAGGATCTTTAACCATGTGATATAATCTTGTACAAATGGAATAATTTATGGATTCTGTCAGGTTAAAGGAAGACAACAACAACATCAGATAATGACAATGGAAATGAGCTATTAATTTGTACAAATATTACTATAAATTAAAGAGTGTCCCCTCAAATGGCATCCACATAGATACCAGTGCTTGGAATTTCTTTTTGACGGTCAGAGAATTTATAAACTTGTGACCTACTTATAATCTAGAATCTTGATCGACTGGAAAAACACAATTTAATGTTCCAAGAATTTGCAGTGAAAATTCCAGAGACGATACTGAATTTATATTTATTCTGCCTATGGCATATGTGACATTATCTGACTATTATGCAAATACATGGGACAAGGTTATATTTTTGACACGTTTTAATGAGTATTATAAAGCTAAATAACCAACAAATTTTATATTTTCTAATTTTCTTCTTGCCAGGCAACCAGACAGACTGTGTATGATATGGACAAGAAGGGGGAGAAAGAAATCAACAGAGGTACGTTCATTTTACCAGTATTATCCCTAGATATGAAAGAGATTCCAATTGAAAATGGTCCTTGAGACTTGTGAAGTATACAATTTTTATAACGTTAAATTAAATTGTCTTGTAAATTGCAAATCATAATGTGTTTAACTGTTGTGCCCGTTTGTTTTTTATGTCTACTTGTAAACTTGTAAGATTGAAAATCCAGTTGATGTTGTTTCATGTCTTAAAATAATGACAATAGATTTGATTTATGTAGTGCCTAATATGATACAGTAATTATCTCTAAGCACTTCACACTATTATTACCCCGGTCATGGGAATCAATGCCAGCTCGCACACATTGCTTGTGTGCACCATCTCCACTCCCTGAAGAGCATTCCTTCCAATTGGATCATATGCATTAATGAGATCATCTACAGTACTAAAATCTTTCACCAACTACCGACGGCCAGTCCTAAATTTTGCACCTATTAATTCAACATGAATATGTATGCCTATTGTGTTATTTATTTATCTTACTTTTATTCATGTGTACATTTAACAAGTGATTTAAGTCCCTAGGCAATTTGTGCTACATAAATATGTATTTCCCCCTTCTCTATCCCACCACTTCCCATCTCTTCTATCTAGCTTCACAAATGGGTTCCTGGTATCAAGGATCCATACAAAGGCACTGTGACATGGACGGTGCCCGAAAACCTAGAAATCACAGTCACACTCTTCAGGGTAAGTGATTGAATAAAATATGTAAATATGTATAAACATAGTATATATTATTTTGTTTCTAACAACTCCATACACTTGTATCCATAATTTTGCTGTATATTGGCCGTGGTATGTATATATATTTTGTATCTTTCTTTTGTAATTATGTTTATTTATAAAAATACTGAACTTGAAATAAAACTTGATTTGTTACCTTATTTCAAGATTTGTTCCATGTTAGTCCATTATTACATACTTAATATCTATTGCTAACATGTATATGGAAAGAAAACTGAGAATTGTTGTAATTGATGTGAAATGAGAACCAGATCTAATTGAAATGACATTGTAAAGCAATTATTCTTAAACAACCTTGGCTAGATTATTTAATTTGTTTGTTTTTATTGTATTTTTGTTTTGTTCATTCTCTTTCTTAGGAAAATCGAGCAGATGCCCCATTTGAGGATAAGGAATGGCTGTTTGTACTAGAAGATGTAAGTTTCACTTTCAAATATTTTACTCAACATTAACTATCTTCTGTTGCAACAGGAAAACAAAGTACAATAATGTCTGCTTTGTAGTGAGTTGATCCAGGGCAATTCCAAGGTAACAGCGTGACGGTAGGAGGGTGTTTCTCACGATGAAAGTCTAAATAACTCACAAAATAAAAATTTCCAGAACCAAATTTTGATATGCATCTGTTACCACTATCCTACTAATTATTTACAATAGGAAAGAAAATCAAAATTCCCACTAAATTATGAATTATGAATATCAATATCTGTGGTAACAGCGTGACGGCAAAAAGACATGGGTTTCTTACATGGTAAGAAACTAAGCAAACTCTGTGAACTACAGGAACATTTTGCAATTTTGTCACATTGATTCTTTGTACTAGACATCAAGCTAGAACATCCAAATAAAAATGTAGAAAAAATCCAATGTTCATAGTAAATATGATATCATAAACGTATCTGTGCACGGTAACAGCGTGACGGTAACAGCGTGACCTCTGAATTGTACATGTTATATATATGGGAGATATTGATGAGATGAATAAGATTATATAATTTTGATGTAGTCATCCAGAATCGATACAGAACTAGATGAATGGGTAATATAACCCAGATGCTCTGAAATGATGGTTCGCATGACACAAATTTGCAGCCTAGCGCCCTCTATTGATCAAAAATGTTTTTTGACAAAACTGAAATTCTTATCTTTTTCAGAATTTAGTTTAAGGAACCATCAAATATCAAACCCAAAATACAAACTTAATTGCAACAATGAAATATTAGACCTTTGACATCTGACCTTTGACCTTATCTCTCAAATTAGCATACAAATGTTTAATTTTATGTGGCACAGTGCATATCTACAAGTGATTTGTTTCATGTAACATGATTTCAATGTCAGTAAGTTTTTGTGTTTGAATTGGTAATTATCCGAGTGACCTTTGACCTGTGCTCCAAACATTTTCATAGAATTTTCTTTTATCTACAGTACTCTTTCTAACATTAATTCTGGCATTTTTTTGTGAGATAAAAAATAAACTACAATAATTTGACCTGTTGACCTTTGACCCCATGACCAAATTCTATAATTAGGTCATCTACTTCACTGAACGCATACCAGTATTAATTATCATGTCATCCTTCAAGGATTCTTGAAATATCTTGAGAATAATATATTTTTTGCATATTAATTAGCTGTGACCTTTGACCTTTGACCTCATGGCCCCAAAATGTATCAGATAATCCATACCTCTGAATACAAGTCTTGTACAAAGTTTGAACAGAATCCATCCAACGATTCTTGAGATATTGCAAAAAAAAAGTAGGTTGCGTCACGCTGTTACCCAAAAAGTAACAGCGTGACCAAATTGATATTGCTTAGATTAATTAGTGGTAAAAGATAATGCTGCTATTTAGCATCCATAATATAGCCCTATGGGTGAATGAAGAAGAAACAAAAAATAATTTAATTCCCATTCATATTTTTCCAGAAATATTAAAAATACCTGTTTTTAGGGTAACAGCGTGACATATAGATGACTATAAATGGAACAGTCACTGAAGCAGAACAAAGAGCGAAAATGCCGAAATAGATATTTATCTGATAAATTGAAGTAATGTTCTTACCAACACTGAAAGAAAATTTTATGAAAACCTATTTTTGCAGCTCTTTTAAGCTTAATATTTACAAGTATATTTTGTGAAAATAATTGAAAATTAATTTATGCTAATTAATTCCTATAAAATAATAGTTTACGCCAACATTTTTTTGGAACAAAGTGCATTTCTGAATAGTTTAATCTTTAAGCTTTAATTTGATACCAAATATGTTATGATTCGACGAATTTGAAAAATGGGTGCTTATGTCAATGTTTGCTTGGAATTGCCCTCCATTCAAGACTCTGATCTCTCCAAAGACCCTAGCCCAAATTTGTTTCCAGGACCAGCAGCCCTGCTTAGGTTAACCTACCATTGTTTAATGATTTGGGGAATAACAATTGGTTAAATAAAAAGTATACTTATGATATAAATAATATTATAGATATGGTATTATTATGTTAAATATCATTATCTACCCCAACCACAGGAAGCGAAGAAGGGAAAGCGTCGGGTTCTGGCTCAGGGCGTCATCAACATGAAAGACTTTGCCAGCATGGTGCCCACGCAGGAAAGACAACGGATCATTCTCAAACCTGTCAGCAAGAAGATCGTCAGTGCCTCCCTAGAACTCACTGTATCATGTATGCTGCTCAGAGAGGGCGCTGCAACGTAAGTCAATTATATTTATCAATATGATTTGTTTTGATTGAAAAAAAAAACACCTTTAAAACATTTTTAAAAAACATAGCATCAACAACATGAAGGGCTTTGCCAGCATGGTGCCCATGCAGGAAAGGCAACGGATCACCCTCAAACCTGTCAGAAAGAAGATCGTCAGTGCCTCCCTAGAACTCACTGTATCATGTATGCTACTCAGGGAGGGTGCCGCAACGTAAGTTAACAATATTTGTTGATATGATTTGTTGTGTTTTTAGACTCGACCCTTCTGTCCTTCTGGCACAAATTTTCTCTTGCAGGGGAGCACTTTTGGTGGCCACTATAGGTAGGTTACTAAGGTTGCTGCTATGCCAGGTTTAACTCTATTTCTAACTGTCATATTCATAAATATAATTATTATTCTGTTATTCATCTGGCAGGGATGATGACATGCAGTTTCATGTCAGTATCCTCCCAACTTCCACAGCCCATCTTTGCCAACCTTGACAACATTTAAAACTTACTCTTATCTTAACGTTTCTCAACACGATATTTCTGACTATCGTATCTAAAAATTTGTGTGAAGTTATTAATTATTTATTTTGCACAGTATATATTTTATGTGTTTTACCTTGTTATATTCTAAAATGCTTACATTGTAAACTGACTTGTTTAGTCTTCTGACTTTTTACTCAGTGATTTTTTTAATAAACCAAAATTAAATTGAATTAAAATTATTATTATGTTTTTTCATCTGGCAGGGATGATGACATGCAGTCTCTCGCCAGCATTCTCAGCTACCACCAGCCGGACATAGCAGACCTCAACGACTTCGACGACGAGGACGACGAGTTCGACAGGGAGATCCTGACGTCGGAGAAGATCTCTGAGCTTGCGAGTCAGTACACATTCATGGGTCCGGATGCCAATGCAGAAGATCCATTCAGCGTTTTAGATGCCTTGGAAGAAGAAGAATATACAGGTGAGAGAACAAACCATGAAGTATTTTTTTATAATTTGTTTACTCCTCATAAAGTAAGACAATGTAAAATGATTAGTCATTAAAATAGGGTCTAAAAGTGCACTTTCATGGGTCCAGATGCTAATGCAGAAGATCCATTCAGTGCTTTAGATGCCTGGGAAGAAGAGGAATACACAGGTGAGAAAACAAATCATCAAGTGTTCTTAGAATATATTTACCCTAATAAAGCAAGACAATGGAGATCCATCCAGTGTTTTAGATGCCTTGAAGGAAGAGGAATTTACACAACTGTGAGAAAACAAATCATCAAGCGTTCTTATTTTTACAGTAGTCATTAAAGGGATAGTTGAGTTCTGGTAAAGAGAGTACAGTTTTAGTCCAACTGAATTTTAGTAACCAAAACCTGCACCATTACATTACAAACTAATAATTATAACTCCAAAAAATACAAAATATTACAAACGAAAAGTAAAAAGCCTGTTATCATTCAAAAAGAGCTGTTTAAACTAAAGAGGGCGCTTTCAGAAAATGCATTTGTTTAAACCATTTAAAATAAAAATATTGTGCATGTGATGTTTTGTTGAAATAGTGATTAGATAGAGAGATAATCAACAACTATCTAATAACCTCTTTTGAAATTCTTTGAAAAGAGGAAGCATTTTAAAACGAATTTGAATGGCTGGTTCAAAATTATCGAATACTTGTGGGGCCCCACATTTATTACAAATGGTTATGTTTATGGATATTTCAGCTGTTTCTGAACCAATTTTGATCAAATAAAGTTTATTCTACCATTAAAATTGTATGCTCTTTCAAATTTGACACTCAGTTTTTCATTATCTCACAAAAAAATTATTTTGTGTAGTGCCCTCTCTACCAAAACTCAACTATCCCTTTAACGTCATCTTTGAAAGCGTTATATATGATTATTTTTATGTTTTGTTGGATTATTGAAACAACCAGATGAGAAACCAACTAGTTTCAGGTTCTGTTTAAAATTTCAAAATTTGAGTTACATATTCAAGCAATTTTAACATTGAAGCCAAGGATAACATAATTGCAGAAGGATTTTAAGGATGAAATGATCTCACATTTTTTTTTTTGCATTTGAAAAATCAAAGTTATAGGAATTTCCATATGAGAGAGAAAATGAAAAAGGTACTTATTGTTGAACCACCTATTTAGAACCAATGGCTGAACAGGTATCTGTATTGTGACAGATCATATGTACATAAAGTGTTCAATAATTATTAATGGCATTAAGTATTTAATGGGCTCATGAAATGATTAATGACGGGTGTGTAAGTAAATGTATAATTGTGGACAAAGATGTGATCAAAAATATTTATATTACATTCACTTGGTAATCACACTACACCTTTAGTTTAAACACTCTATAATATATTGTTGATATATACGGTACAGCGGCAGAACACCAGCTTGACAAATCCACCCCCTCAAATCCATATTGATCTGTTTTTATGAGAGTCCAAAATCGGTGACCACTGCAACTTTGCACTGCTTCAACTGCTTCAGTGGTACGCTGTATAGCAGGCTTATAGCTGAGAATGGGTTCCATGAATTATTGATGAGGCAGACAGAGAATGCACCACGCAGATTTCAATAAGTGGTGCTGCCGTCGTTTGTTGTTATTGTTGTTGTTTTGGGAGGGGTATTATTAGTTAAGAAAAGGGTTGATGCAGCTTTACTGCTGTTTGTTTTTAATAACCTGTTGGAAATCAATCGATTTAAGAAAAATACCTTATGATCAGTCCAAATGTGTTGCATTTCAAATGACTGCAATTTCATGGGAAGCATATTTGATTGCCGAAATAATCAGTTACAGGGCAGTTTTTGTCATCTCTTCACATTTACAGATAACTTATGATATATTCTTCCACTTTGTTGGGGAAAAATAATGTTTTTGTTTGTTTGAGGGTTTTCCTAAAGCTGGTCTTTAGTTTCTACTGACTACCATGTACGCAAATTCAGCTCAACTTGCACCAATCTTTATGTATGGGCTTATGAATCCAAATATTGATCAAAAGTAAATCAGATGAGATTTAAATTTTTTTTTTTTAACCAGCACAAGAATGAAAATTAGTATACACACATGTATTGTTTTATATATGATATATAGATAGTTGGTGATGCCCTTTTTAGTATGACAGTTAAATTAAATTAGGATTTTTCATAATTAATTTGCTGTGGCTCTGTACATATAATTGGTATATTTTTTGTAGATTCAGTCAATCATTAATGAAAGGGCTGCCAGCAGGACCGTTAATTTGGAGGATGCTGAATAAGATTTGCAAGAGAAGTTTTTATTTAAAAGACTGATAAAGAAGATTGTTGCATTAGGCTACTTGATGGCAGCTGGTCAGTACAATGCAGACTATTTATCATTTTGATTAAGAGGCTTTTCGGCCATCATCTCTGGAGTGTCTTAATTTCCTCCCTTTATTTCATCCATTCATAAAATGTTTCTTCTCCAAAGATGTTTCTTTTTTCCTTTTTTTTTCTTTCTCACCCCATGGTGCACTTTCCCCCCTCATTCACTCCCATCTTTTAATGAGTTTCATAAACGAGAGGGGGGGAGAAAAAACGAGGAAAATTGGTTTGTAGAATTGAAAGTTAATAAGGAAAAAAAAGTGGGAGTGAAAAAAAAAAAGCTGTGGATATTCTGTCTTGAATGGAGGAGATTTAAACAGGGAGTACAATGTGGAAAGAGGCATTACGCAATCATCTGTGAAGCAAGCCTATTATTTAACGTCCTTTTTTTTACCCTCTGCGACTAATGAATAGTTAGCCGAATGAAAAGGCCAGGAACTCTATAATTCAGCCCCCTCTTTTTTCCTCCCTCCCTCTCTCTTATCTTTTCTTTGCTTTCACTCTTTCACTCTTACTTTTTCCTCTTCCCCTTTCAAGTTTTTCCTCTCTCCTCTCCGCAGCGATTTCATCTCTTTTTCTCCCCTTTCCTTCAAGTAGAGTTACAACCAGGCTTACAAAGCAAACAATGCGTCACATCGTGTCCTTTGTCTCTTGACCAGGGGTTTGGTGATTGTAGTGACCATTGGAGTGACCACTGGAGTGGGTTAATACAATGGCCACAATAGGCGATCTCCCCTCCTAAAGCGGCTTTGCAACCACGATTTCCCCCCGGCCTGCAGGGTTAATGCTCGAGGGCAATAGCCCGACGGACCAAGAATTTTCTGCTCCCTTTTTTTTTCTCTGATTGAATTTTTTTTTAGTGTCTATCCAATCTTCTTCGTTCCCAGGCAAAGTTGCTCAATAGACCAAAATGTTCAATTTCTTCTTTTTTTTCCTGAATGAAAGATCTTGTCCATCCTACCATCCTTCTTTCTTACCTTCTATCGTCAATTCGTCCACTTCTTTCCAACTGCTTCACAACTGCTTACTCATTCTTATTCTTTATGATCCACCATTTCAAAAATTGAAAAGATTGGTATGCGTATCTGTATATATATTTTTTTTAGATAGACCAAAATTTTGAGTTGAAATTTTGTGTCTATCAAGACTTTCTTGCCAATTGCTGTAGCTTTCTCATTATTATACTTCAATCTATTCCCACTTTGGCCAAATATTATGAATGTAGTGATGTGTCAAACACAAATAAAGGTTAACCTTTAAAGCTGTGCAAGTGTCCATTCTTTACACGTACGAAGAGGAACATTCCAATAGTACATAATATATGTATCTTGCCCTTATCACTTCTGTAAGTGCAATGAACCCCAGCTTTATTTTTTGACCAAGTGTGAAAACAAAATCTCCAGAAAAGTGCACTTTTGCGTTCCTTTCATTCAGTGAAAGTTGTGACTTGGGCTCCCTGTACTTTTTGTGCATCTTTGATTACTCATACGTTGGGCCGTCTAGGAATACTTGTATTTATTCCTTCCCACCAAAAGAAAAAGGAGAAAAAGTTACAGGGGTCTTCCCCAAAGTGCAGAAATTTATGATGGCTCATTTTATTTTAAAGGGATGTAGTAACATTTACAAAATCCACAATACTTACTTGGAACTCCAGCTGTTCTCCCATACCTTGTTGTATTCGTAATAACAATAGAAGCATGGGACATGTTTTTTTTTTTTTAATTTCCCTTTTGTTCACAAGATATTTACGACTGAAGTGTTCAGATTTTTAACTATCCACTGGATAGTCATAACCGTGTACAAAGTCAGTGCAATGAGTTAGTGAATATGACTTGGCATTTTCGCTCATTACTCAGCCATATAACATATTAATGTACAATTATCACGCAATACTCTGTGGACATATCGGATCTCAACCATACACATTGTATCAACCATTTTTCACTTTTTTGCACATGTCAACGAAGTGACTAGATCCCTTTAACAAGCTTTTTTTTTCTTCTTCAACGAAACTTGGGAAAGTTGCATCAAAAAGTATTCACAGGGACGTGAACAAAACTTCAACCCCTGTGTGCCATTTCTCGGCAGTCTCGGGAGCTCGGGTTTCGGTCGCGGGGTGGGAAAAATACGGGGGAGGAAAAGTGCATCACACTCTGGGAGGGGTATGAAAACAAACCATAAACACCCTTTTCCATGAAGGACGGGTAACTTTGAAGTATTTGGGGTAAAGGAATGAATGAAAGAAAAACTAGTTGAGGAGACCATGACACCAATTCACGAAACACACTTTCAATTGGAGTAATTTTTATAGGAAAAAGTCTCAAAACTGAAATTCAAGGAATTAAAAAACACCTTAGGCTGTTGCAGTATTTTTACACAAGTATGTTGAACTTTTCGTTTATTGAATTTATTTATTTATTTTCATATCCAAATCATAATTTGAAAAGTGCCATGTTTTTCATTTCAATTCAGTTTGAATTTAGTCTATGAAGAACCATGTAGATTTTCTAGAAACAATGTCATCAAAATTTACAGTATAAACATTGTACATGTGGTGAAATGTAGGGAGCTTGGGGTCGGGTCTATTGTTTCATGTACATGTTGTACTATTACATTGAAGTTAATTTGATTTTCCTATACTACCTATACCACACATTCTGTGAATACCCTAGCCCAATATATCTTTGGCTCCATTTTCAACAGGCAAAATATTCACAATATTTCCCTGGATGAGATACAAATATGTGGATGAAATAATATCAACTTCTGGAAAGTCTAGTTTTGAACTCAGTACATCTGGATTTTAATGCACAATATTTACTTACCTTGTCACATCATATTTTGTATTGTATTTATTATTTTGTATCACATAATATTTTTCAACATCATCACTACCATTTGGAAAAAAGAATTTTGTAAACAGCTAGAATATCACCCTTTTTTTTGGACCCCCCCCCCCCCCCCGACATTTTTGGATAGCAGTCCCCGGTATGCATCATTCTGAACATTACTTATCAGGAGATTTTGAAATCCCATTTAAGCACATTTTCTACCAGGATCTCCCCGATTGCTGCTTGAAATCTCCCTGAATTAGACATGTGAATGTTGGCAGTTCTGTGATGGTTAACCCAATATTTCTGTTCCCCTTTTCAACAGGAGACCCACTCTTGAAGTGCGACTCGAGGGGCCGACCGACCCGCCTCGATGCCTCCTTCAACAGCGATGCCGCAGAAGCCCTGGAGGAGTCCTACGAACACGAGGGCGACTTTGACGACTTCGAGTACGATGGTGGAGCGAGCTACCAGAAGGAGTTGCGAGCGCACGACTATGATGGAGATATATCACCAAATTCAGAGTCCACAACGCCTACGGTGGCTTTAACGCCGAGTACGCCCGTTGCGTCAACAGAGTTTGGCGCCCCCTACATGATCCCGGGGCCAGGGCCTTCACCCTCAGATTTAGAAGAGTGAGTCCTCCTTCTGTGATTTTCTTGTTTTATTTCTTGTTTTATTTATTTAATTGTTTACATTTTTTTAAATTGAAGTTTGGTTTCCGCAATACAGTCAAACCTGTGTATAGTGACCACCTAAGGGAAACAAGAAAGGTGGCCACTGTACATAATAGCACCCCTGGTGATTGAGTTGGGAGTTATATTCTTGTTTGAATAAAACATTTACACGTAGATTTTTACTTGTAATTTATGCGTTTTGGGGCTATTTTGTGTGTGATATTTCATAATCATTTACTTGAATAGAGATGACAATAATACTGCTAATAAATCATGCCAACTATTGCTTGTTAATCCCAATCAGGAGTTTGGACAAAAAGGAAGAAGCAATTATTTCATAGTGGTTTACTTGAATAGAAATTTTGATAATATTGCTACTAGATAGTGCTAATAATTGTTTGTTGATTCCAAACAGGAGTTTAGACAAGAAGCAAGACAATCATTTACTTGAATAGAGATGACGATAATACTGCTAATAAATAATAATAATATACAACTAATGAATGGGCTTCTTGTGATAGTCAAATCTATTACCGAGGCGGGCTCGAAATTACTATTACCCGAAGCGTACCTGAGGGTAATAGTCATTTTGAGCCCACCGAGTTAATAGATTGCCAATCACAATCAAGCAAATTAGTTAGTTGTTTTATATCACTCATCAATATCACGGATTGCGTTCATCTTATAGCAAAATAAGTGAAAATCTCTTCAATATTTCATAAAATCGCTCGTAAATTTTGACATAAAAATCAATCGACATTGATGAAGCCAGTATGAGCCTCCAGAACCATGGCGCATCTAATATGCTTATTTTGCGCATACAATAACAAAGTCGCAAAACTGAGTGCGCACCAACGCGCTGGCAGTTGCGCACATACGCGATGAATGCGTATTAGCGCGCCCACGGATGTGCTTATTGGCTGTCTTGGCGTTCTTCTTCCTTTGACCTTGATAAGTGTTAGTTTTTACTAACAAGGGCAATCACGTGACTAGAACGTGTGCGCATTAGAGTACTGCACAAATTTGTTTGCGTGTGTATTTTGCTAAAACACATGATCTATGGGACGAGCGCGTAACGCACTTTTAGTGTTAGTTTTTACTAACAAGCCCGGTCATGTGATTGCGCGTGTTGTCCAAAACTATCGTTTGTCAAATTCAATGGTAAAACGATCTTATGAGGGATATAATAAATAATAATAAATAATAGATAATAATAAATCATAAATCATGAATCATGAATCATGAATCATGAATCATGAATCATGAATCAAGAATCAAGAATCAAGAATCATGAATCATGAATCATGAATCATGAATCATAACTATTGCTTGTTTATTCCAATCAGAAGTTTGGACAAGAAGCAGAGGAAGCGGAAGGCCCCTCAGCCCCCCAGCGGGGGAGAGACCAACTCATCCCCATCCTCCCCGCAACCTCCCAAGCAGAAAGATGGCGGATGGGCAGCCTCCAGTGCTACTCCTACCCCTACTATTACAACAACAACAACAACAGACGACACAGAACCTGTAAGTAGCTAGTTACGGAGTCACGTTGATTCAAACTTTATTCAATCCTCAACACTAACTTTGTTCTCTACGAGCCTGTTTGGGCAAGTGCAATTATACATTTTCAAATGTTACTTACCCACTTTCTTCTAGATGAGATTTACACATTAGGAATAACATCTCGTAGTTGGACAGAATGTTAGATGCTCGATCAGGCAACCAGACTAGGCTTTTTATAAAATTTTACTTGCCTGACAAGTGCTAGTAGTAGTGTCAAGCCCCGTCATATTGATTTAAACTGTGATTTAAAACGCTAGTCCTACAATGATAATTAATGATTTAAACCAAAAACTGAGAAATTTACTAACATAATTGTTTGTTCTTTTTTTGTAGTAATCATTAGTCTTAGTTTGAGATTTTGATATTGAAAACCTTTGAATAGGCAAAATAAAAGTTAGAATAACACTTCTTTTTCTTATAACACTTCATTTTCTTATAATTTCTCTCAAAATAGACTTGTCTCTTTTTGATATTTAAATCTGTTTTGAAGTCACGAATCATACCAAATAAATAAATGCATACATATTTTTTGCTTGATATTGCAAATTGTTTACCGACTATGGCCAGCCGTCCGATACTCGCGCAGCAACCTCCGGCGTTGCAGCGGTCAAGCCTGTCCTGCCCCGCGCCAGTGTCCGTCTCCGTCTCCGTTGCCCCGGTCAACCATGATAGCTGCCACACTCCAGGAGTTGTTGGGGGAGGAGGAGATGGTGATGGGAGAGCAGAGCCCCCCCTGGGTAACTTGACAACTTCCGACAGAGATTGTTGTCTGGAATGTTTTCATACTGGAATGTATTCGTTCGAAGCATGTGCATGATGGTCGCGCAGTTTTTGGCATAATACTGTACACGATTGTAGAACTTGCATTTATAGATCACCAACTAAATAGCCTGCTGATTTCGTTTGGATTGATTCCTTTTTGTGGTAGATCACTTCTGTATATATGGTTTATGTCCTAACCCAAGAAAATAATATATTCTAGTACAGCCTGCTGTCTAAGATATCTTGAGCTTACTGAGTCAATGGCTGAATGCGGGCTAACCCATTGACCGCAGGAACCTGGAGGGCCCTGTATCAACACTATGGGGATTGACGTATCTAGTGTGGAACAGGTTAAAAGCATGTGCATGATTTTGGGTAGCAGTTTGTTATTAGATCACCAACTCAACTGTTCTGGTCATAGCTTATTCCTTTCACCATCTAGGCTGCTGTTGCCTGTGTACTTGGTGTAGTATTGGTGGATTCCTATTGTATGTGATTTTATACGTAGATAGTGCATGACGGTGGTAGAGAGAGATCTCTGTAGCAGTCTGTCTTTGGCTCAGCATTATCATACTTATCTGGTGTCGGTTGATACCAGTAGTGGCAGTTCTAGACTGAATGTGGTCTGTGTTCCTTGTTACTTGGCAGCAGTTTGTTCTTGGAGCACCAAATGTAATTATCAGATTCGCCCTATAACTGATCTTGGTTGATTCCATTGGTGGTAGATTACTATTGTATATGGTCTGTATTCCACAAAAGATTAACAACTACTACTACAGTACTACTCTGCGGACGTATCCAAGATGGCATTCTCAATGCAACGCCATGATGAATCTTTATCCATCGTTAATGTCTGCAACAAGTCCCCAATAGCCTAAGATGCATGATGATGGTAGTTTATTTAGGTCACTGTAGCATAGTGGTGTGGTCTTGGTTGATTAACCCTCCTGATTGCCATGGTCAACTCTAGTCACACTATTACTATTACTAGGCACGCAAAGCTTTTTCTTTCACAGGATTGGTGTTTTTGTTGATACCATCATTATAAAATATACTAGTAGTTGTTGTTTTCCAGAGAATGTTCATGAAATACTATATGTAACACTCATCTTCTTATACCACTATATAGCATTATTGTTCACAACTGAAACATGTAGTATGTATGAATAACAGTGCTATATTTATTTATTACATTGTGTTTCTATAATAGTTTGTATCGACATCATATAATTGATACACAACTTTATACATACATATTATATCGCATGCATTTGTATTTTTCCTACCCCGTGTACATTATATGCTATACAGCATTGTATTTCACATATTCATACATAGATTTAGTTGACACTTTTATTATTAGTTGATATATTTATTTCCCTAGACAATACTCAATAGTGCATGTTTTATACCACTTATTGGTACATCAGATTAGCTGACTATAATTACTGTCCTCTTAAATGTATAAATATATATGAAACTTAGCAAAGCAAATTGTGTTTAATGGGAACTGAACCTGAGACCTCCTGATTGCTGCCATATAGATGGGTTTCTGGAAAGCTCTTTCATCAGGGGGGGGGGGGGGGGTGTTTCACAAAGATCCTAAGTTGAACTTAACTCTAAGTTGGACTGAGTATGGTAAGCCATATTTTAAACTTTTCATACATTTTACATCAAGAACATGAAATCTCCTTGATAATAGAAAATATTAATGATTTGGACCAACATTTCATGCCTTTTAAAAAGTACTTGTACAAACATATTTCAAAGAAACTAACAGCTTTCCAGAATTTTTAAGTCCAACTTAGAGTTAAGTTCAATTTAGGATCTTTGTGAAACACCCCCCAGGAGTGCTTCCTTGCTAATAGTTGGGGCACGGGTCTATCACTCCAGAGGATTTGTTAGACTCGTCGTTGATTCCCGATGAAGCCCTGTTCGCTTTTACTCATTGCCATTTAGTCAATATATTTCAGGGCCCCGTAACATAAAGATTCATGATTAAAGGGTACCACCACCCAAAAATATTATTCTTATTATAGAAAGGTACCATCTTTAGTATTCCATTCCTTCAACAAGTTCACAAAAATATGTTTTCAGGAAAAAAATATATAATTGGAAAACGCATCACCATTCTCAACCATGCGTTCATGCGGTCTGAATTGCGTAGACTATATGCGTGCAGAGCCAGAGCGCACTGTGCAGAGCGAATGAATCATCCGGGAATCTATTGACGTACGCGTGAAAGCATTGGCGCACTCGCTAATGCTTGGCCCGTATGGAACCAGGAAATAGCAGTGGTTCCGTAAGTGGTGGACATTAATTGCTTTGTTTATGAATTACACAACCCTTTGCAAAATGTTGGGTATCTATTTGATATCACAAAACGGTACCAAAAGATATAATAATGTGTTGTCCTTTGCCTGGTGGTCCCCTTTAATCATACTAATTATCAATTGATCGTTCGATAAATCAATTGATCGTACAATCAGTTAATTGGTTGTATGTTAATTGTAAGATCTCCTGGCACGTTTAAAGCTGAATTAATAATTTACAATTCCCATTTCCTCCTGCCTGGTTTGATCATAGTTAATTTTTACACACAATCACAATGTATGTAATATAAAATTTACCCGATTATCTGAAGATTGATGTATGACTTTGGTTTTAATTTTTGTTAAATTTTTAAATGAATTTTTGTTGTTGTAAACATTTATTTACTTTAAAGATTTGCTCTGTACGAACAGCTTTCAATTAAATTTGTAATGCACTGTATACATCTTTTGTTTTTTCACAAAAGTACAAAAACATGTTTGAATTCAATAAATTATCCATACGTGTATAGTATCAAGTTATGAATAGAAAACAGAGTACCAACAGCTTTCAATTCAATTTGTAATGCATCATACATATCTTTTGTTATTTCAAACAGGGAAACTTACCTTAAAATATATAATATAAATGAAAGTGAGCAAGCTTGTTATTCACGAATCACTGTTACCACCAAACAGGCTCCATCGAGTCCCTCTCGGCGGTCGAGGGAGGGGTTGAAGGAGGAGGGTACTCAGAGCCAGAACTTCATTAATTAATACAAATCAATTTATGGAAACAGAGAATGTACCAGCAGCTTTCAATTCAATTCATAATGCATTATATAAATCTTTTGTCATTCACAAACCACCAACACCACCAAACAGGCTCCATCGAGTCCCTCTCGGCGGGCGAGGGTGGGGGAGAAGGAGAGGGGCACTCCGAGTAGGAGATTGAGCAAGAACGCCCCCAGTCAGGAGCTGTTGTCATGGTGCCAGGAGAATACCAAGGGTTACCGCGGGGTCAAGGTCACCAACTTGACCACGTCCTGGCGGAACGGCCTGGCCTTCTGCGCAATCATCCACAACCACCGGCCCGATCTAATGTAAGTTGCGTTGTGATTTCTCCTTGTGTTGCGATCTCGCCTTGTGTCATGGTTCATTTGGAAGATTGAACTTGAAGATGTGATGATACTTGATTGATTGTGTGTATTCTATAGTGTGATGAACATTGAGAGCCAAACTGACTCTGTTATAGATGAGTGGGTGTGCTCTCTTTACATTTAATCACTGCCATCGGCCTGACCTAATGATCCATTTCCTTGAAAAGGAGATTGATTGTACATGTAGGTTCTCCAAGACGTTAATTTGATTGAACTTGAAACTGATAAACATGTACATGATTGGTTGTGTGGTGATGAACATTGCAAGCCAACCTGGCAAGCTTGTAGAGTAATGAGTTGGCCTTCTGCGCAGTCAACCACCACCATTCACCTCAATGTAGGTCAGGGCCCATATTCACGAAAGCCCGCTAGCTTAGTTCCTTGCTAAGTCTATTTTGGATGACATTGTCCAGAAGTAAACACAAGATATTTTAGTTGCTAACTAGGGTTAATTTAGTAAACACAAGATATTTTAGTTGCTAACTAGGGTTAATTTTAATAGTGGGTACCTAAGGCCTACCCAGTTGACCCTAGTTGAGGACTAGGAAAACTGTTTGTTGCTCAATAAACTGCACATCAAAAATACACTTAGCTAGGAACTAAGCTAGCAGGGTTTCATGAATATGGGGCCAGAACATATACGATGTCTCTTATAACAACAATGTCAACAAACGAATGCAAAGAAAATGACTTACGATCTAGAGTCTTTTTTTTGTATAACATTTAGTTCATTCATGTAACATGTTTATGTATGCGTTCTCTATAATGAGATGCCATTGTATCATTACCTATTTCCTTAAAGGGATCTAGTTCCTTTGTTGATATGTGCAAAAGTGATGAATGGTTGATAAAATGTGTATTGTTGTGTTGTGATCTGATATATATGTCCACTCATGCCTAGGTCACAAATGATCCGGGCGCCGTACGATTTTTCTGCCTACGCGGATTTTCTACGATTTTGGGAAATTGTACGATGTCTGTGGTATCTTAGAGTAGCAGTCACTATGACTTTTGTCTTATAATAAAACATAATTCGCACGGCTCCCATGAACACAATCTTAGTGCCGTACGGGTGCCTTACGGTGCTCTTAGGGTGACTCAACGGTACCCATACGATTTGAGTGGCCAAATATTCAGTCTCAAAATCGTACAATATTTTTTAAAAGGCTGCGGTGTCCGTGCTGTGCCCGTGCGGTGCCCGTGCGATGCTCTCTTCGACGTGTCTACAGGCTTACGGCTAGTAAAAAATCGTACAATGCATTTCTTTTTTTAACTCCGCGTTAAACAATTTGTTGACATCGTACAGCGAGGAAAAATGCAACGGCGACCGCACGATAGCCACGGCACCCTTGCGGGCACCGCAATATTCCCGCAAGATTTCACCTAAAAGTGGCATCGTACAGGCGCCGTATCCCAAATCGGGGCATTTGTGACCTAAGCATCAGTAATGTTTGAAAATTGCAAGTTAAACGGATGTTATATGGCTGAGTAATGAGCGAAAATGCAAAGTGATATTTAACTTTGAACTTTATTTTCCACATCATCAACATATTAGCTTACTCATTGCACTGACTTATATATTTTTAACGAAAGGGAAAGTTGAACAAACCAAAACCAGTTCCATGCTTCTGTTTGTAAATACAAATACATTAAGGTATGAGAGAACCGCTAGAGATCTAAGTAAGTTTTGTGGATTTGGACAATGTTACTAGATCCCTTTAAAAGGAGATGTTGATATTAAAGGGAAAGTTGAGTTTTGGTAGAGAGGGCGCTAGACTACTTAATTGGTTTGTGAGGTAATGAGTGTAAAATTTGAAAGAGCATAATATTTAAACAATAAAATCATCTTTGTTTGATCAAAATCGGTTCAGAAACGGCTGAAATATCCATAAATATAACAATTTGTAATAAACCCGGGGCCCCGGGTTTATTAGAGAATTTTGAACCAGCCGTTAAAATTTTTTTAAAATGCTTCCTCTTTTCAAAAAGTTACAAAATAGGTATTTAAATAGTTGTTGGTTATTTCTCTATCTAATCTCTTTCAACAAAGCATCACATGCACAATATTTTATTCAAAATGGTTGAAACCGATGAGTGTTTAGAGAGCGCCCTCTTACGTTTTAACGGCTCTTTTTGAATGATAACATGATCTTTACTACGTCATTTGTAATTTTGTGTTCCTTTCTAGTTATAACTATTAGTTTGTAATGTAATGATGCAGGTTTTGGTTACTAACATTCAGTTTCACTAAAACTGTACTCTCCTTACCAGAACTCAACTATCCCTTTAAAAGCATTGAGAGTTATTAAGCATGCATTCTTTTCAGCGATTAGAAACTAAAAGTTCATCTTGCTGATTGTATAAAAATGTTGAACAATTACACCTACAATGCCTCCCCCAGCTGTCATTTAAAATGATTGTGTATTTGTCATGATCAAAAAGTTCATGCACCTATATCTGAAATGGCTAATAGACAACAAACTAGTAATACTCCTATATCAACCCTATCTCAAATGAGCTTAATTATTGTTTTACTTTTTGATGATGAGTGCAATTATTATATATAAAAGCTTTTTTTCATTTTACTGACTGTGAGGTGCATTTGAATCCATACCAAATGAAAGAAATACTACATATATTTAGTGTTTGCATTGTGCTGATATGTAGAAATTAAGATTGAGCATTTGACTTTTGCCAATCAAACAGTTGCTAAGTAACATTACTACACTGAGAATAAATATGCAATGTACATGAATTACATGGATTGATTACATTTGTTAGTCATCAACACTTTAGCTCGTCGTTTGTTAGTCCATTTCAAGTGGCATATAAATATGTCGAAACTGTAGCCTTTCCAGTTGGAGTAATACATGTATAATAGAAAAATTTCCATTATTCCACTATTCAAATAACTAGGAACTAGAGAATTGAATTGATGGGGGTTTATTGAAACAAAATTGGAGAGTGTGCTTGATTTCTAACAAAATAAGCTTGTAGGCTCGGTGTCCAGCCCCGTGATTGTGATGTGATGAGCCCGTTAATGAGGTCCTTTTAACGGGACTAATAGCTGAGGGGAAGTCCCCGGCTCCGATTACAGCGGGCACACAATGTACATAGGGTCGGGGATTGTATCCAAGTAGTGTCGCTAAGAGAGACACGGGGATCAGGACACGGGTAAGACGGGGGCTGACATTGTCAATAGGGGGGGGGAGAAACAGAAGAGGCTGGGAAGTCAGCACCGCTGGGTGCCAGAGGGGGCTGAAAGACGATCCCTCCCTGAGAATGATTCGGCTGATGAGGTGGCATTGACTACGGCCGGTAGAATAACACTTGCACTTTGTGCGTGCAACCCCAGCTGTCTCGGAAACCCGAGAAGCCGGGGGCGTGCTCCGACATTAACAAAGAATACAGCTCAGTAGGGTGTTTGCAAGATTTACCAAAATTAATTGATATTTAACCGCTCCCTTGCGTTCTTTTTTCCCCCCACCCTCCTCCACTCCTGTTTCCACCCCTTCGTTTCCTTACAGAGAATTTGCATCACTGTCACCGCATGATATAAAGGGCAACAACAAGAAGGTTTGTTTTTCCAAGTCAATTTTCGTTCATTGTATCTGAAAAGTGGCAAAATACAGGTTGAAAGGTGGAACAAGGCGATTGCTTAACTTTGACATAATAAACGTTTTGGGCTCTCCAAACTCCATCAAGTGGCAACAATATTTTTGCTCCATTAAAGTTGTTTTTCCGTGCCACCAATAAAATATTATTTCATGCCCAAGTCTCAAGTAGACGCTGGAAGCAAAGAACAATAGAGGTTTTCTCTCACTCCTGTATTATGTTTTTGTAGGAAAACTTTCCTCGTAACTGGGCAAAGATTGAGTGAGTCAATCACACTTTGAATAAATTATAAGCTCATTTCAACGACTAAGTGACGGCAATCAACTTATGATTGTCACTTTATACTTTTTCATGAGTTTCATGTATCCAAAACCAGACACATTCAGCCCAGTTTATAATACAGTAATAATACATGAACATGTAGGTCAATGAAATAATCGTATTTCAAATTACTTTCATTGCAGTTGAAGATTAAAGAATTACATTTTTTTTTTAAAGTAAGGTACCAAGAAGGAGGGCGATTAGAGGTATGGTACACAAATATTGTAATAGTGCTGAAGTAAAAGACTTTCTTCATTTATCCTCTAAAAGACAAAAAGAGTTTCAATATCAATGGTCATCATCATAATGTTTGTAAAGATCTCTGCATGGGTTCCGTTTGCTCTTACAAAAACAAGGGAATCATAGAGGGACTGAAGTGTTTCACCCTAACAAAATATTTATCAATGACCTTTCATGAAAAAATTATACTCAGGATCAAACGTTAGGCATTCCTCGTTCTATTAACTACACAGTCTTTAATTGTGGATAAGCAGTTTTCAATAAATTGTGTTTTAGATATGAAAGTCCTTATGAAATGATACCCTACATGTACCTTTGCTGCTTACTCCCCCAGGCTTTTGATGCCGCACTGACCCTCGGCATCCCAAGACTTCTGGACCCTCAAGACATGGTTCTGCTGGCAGTGCCCGACAAGCTTGCCGTCATGACCTACCTCTTCCAGTTGAGGGCGCACTTCACCGGTCACGAACTGGAGGTCAAGAGGATAGGTCGCACCACGATGAAGAGCACCTACATCGTTGGGAACTACTGTTCGGACAAGTCCATGCCTGAGGATGTTTTCGCGCAGGAGACGAATGTCATCCATGACCGGGTCATTGCCAATGGTGACAGGACAGACAATAACGAGAGCATGATCTCGAACGGAGTCAGTGCGCCAAAGGGTCCGGGTTTGCCAACAAAGTCTTCACCAGGCAGTTTGAAGGGATCACCTGGCACACCTGAGGATCACAGCGGCAGTGATGCTGTGGACAATAAGAACCTCAAGAACTCGGATGGCACGAGCCATCATGGAATCGCGGACAAACTCCGGAACTCTGGTCACGCAATCGAGAGGAGGTTTACGCGGCAGAAATCGCAAGAAAAAGAGAAAGAGAAGGAGAAAGAGCCGCACACTCCGGTGGCGGACTCGGATAAGGACAGGACTCCTACGGAACAGGTTGATGATGGGAATGTGAGAACACCCACAGGGAATGGTGGTGATGCAGTGTGGATCCGTGCCTCTGTCATGAACAGGAAGAGTGCTCAGGAGACGTCGGGTCAGGGGGATACTGCACCAAAGGTAGGCACTTTACTATTTCTTCTATGTCATCTATCTTGTGTTACGTTCAACAAGGATGCTAGTTTTTCGCAGGCAGTAGCATGTGTTCAGGCTCAGATGTACTGAATGCGCAAACATTCATTCGCATTGGCTAATTTTCTAGGCTTCTTGGCATGTGTTTGCTAGCAGATAAGATTTGTTACTTTGTGTCTGTAGAAAAAAGTCATTTGAAGTTCAGCTTGTAGGAAAAATTACCAATCAGTCTTTGAGTCTAGATTAGTCAATACAAGATTGATAAATATTACTTTAGAGTTGTACCCTTCAGTGATCTTACCTATGTAGTTATGTTGTGTTTTAAGTCTAGTAAATGTGAAGATGTTGCTGCAATAATGTGTTAGCTATTGTAGATTTCTTGTATTGATAGTCGTAAGTTTATGTGATTTGATTAGTTTTACTGGCATTATTGTCTCTTCCAATGACAGTCAAGTGTTGGATACTCTAATGTATGTAGTCGAAAGCATGACTATTTTGTCTACATAAGCATCAACATCTACAAGGCTCAAAATTAGTTCTTGCATGCTGGATGTGGGCACCAACATCTTTAAAGTGCCAAATTTGTTTTACCAAACCGGGCATCCAAATGTTACAGACTTGGTCAATTTTGTTTTTGTTTTGTTAGATTAGTTCAGAGACACAACAATGTCTTAAACCCCTGCATACAGGAACCTTGTTGGCTATATACAAAGTCTGTAGGGATTTCAGAATTTGGAAGGGAAGGGGTTAAGTCATGATTTTACTTGACCACCGGGGTCATCATGGTGAAAACTGATTTTGAGCCTTGAAATCTAGTGCATCGATGGTTGTGCCTTTAGGTCAAATTGCATGTGTGACTGTTTTCCTTTTTCCCTGCATCATGGCCTGGATTGTTTAGACCAAGGAGGCCGACCTGAAGGAGAGAGCCAAACGTCTGCTTGAGCAGGCCAGAAAGGACGCTGCTTTGAAGAGAGCTCTTCTCAAAGACCAGTCGCCAAAGGACGGGAACACCCCAGAGGTAATGTCACTATGGGTAGTACTGGGCCGGCAGGTACTAGGTGCAATGCTTTAATCCATTAGTTTGTGTATTCAAGAAAAGAGACAAGCTAGATCTTTGCTTGGGCAGGCGTGGAAGAAAGCTGCCTTGAAGAGAGCTTCTCTTCTCAAAGATCATTCACCAAAGGATGGAAACACCCCAGAGGTAATGTCACTATGGGTAGTACTTGGCCGGCAGGTACTAGGTGTAATGCCTTAATCTATTAGTGTGTGTATTCAAGAAAAGAGATAAGCTAGATCTTTGCCTGAGCAGGGCAGAAACAGAAAGGAGGCTGTCTTGAAGCGAGCCTCTAGCTTGAAAGACCAGTCACAAAAGGACAGAAACACCCCATATGTAGAGCCACCACAGGACCTGCAGCTTCTCAGTTTGAGATTTGTATTTGTAATAGAACAGAGCAATGAATAATGCAATGACATTACTTTATCTTGTTATTATGGCATAGTAATGGTTTTAAACACCATGTCCTTCGTTTCAGCTGTTAGTAGTGGGTTGGAGCTGGACGATTGCATTCTTTACCAACTGAGCACTATGGCACAGATGTTTGGCTCGCCTGACATCCGTTAGAATTATTACCCATGTCAATGAATAGCAGCTAGATCACACTCTGGGCCCCGTTTCATGAAAGGGTCTTATCTAAAGACCATACTAACTGTCATGTGACTACGACTGAATTACGTGCATTATGTACATAATTCAGTCATAGTCACGTGACAGTTAGGACGGTCTTTAGATAAGACCCTTTCATGAAACGGGGCCCTGGTACTCTGGTATAGGATCAGCCAAATGTCTGCTCCAGCAGGTTTGGAAGGTGGCTGCCCCCTTGTTTGAAATATCAATCACCACAGGGTGGGTATGCAATGGAGACAGTGTCACCTTAGGACCAGCTGGGTTCTGAATTCAAGACCTGTAGATAATTCTTTGTGTGAAACAGAGCAAACTGTGTACTTATTGGCAAAGGAGACCATCCCAACTAGAATTTATTGCTTGAAATGCCAAGAGCATTGACAAATCTTGACAGCTCGGCTAAAGCCAAGTGCTCTGAGCTCTGAGACTTCGGTGATAAAGCACTTTTTAAAAATGGACAATTATTATTATTCCCGGCAGCATGGAATACACTTGAGTTAATGTCTCTACATACTTTATCAACCTGCAGGTTCCAAGTTCAACAGGCAATTCATACTTACGTCTAGCACTGGCTCAGCACTGGATAAATCCACTGCTAGACGCAGATATGAATGGAATGTCTAGCATCAGTCTGGCATAACTTTGATCCACTGTTGATCCACTGTTGATCCACTGTTGATGCTAGACACACGTCTAGCACAAGGTTGCGCATGCGCATTACGGTATTGCGCGTTCAGAATTTGCAAGTCATCGTTACGTCACAATAGAAGTGTACTAGTGCGCATGCCCAGTCATGTCCTAGACAGCTTTTCGATCCACTGTTGTATTCATACTTGCACGTCAGTTATCCACTGTTGGTGCCGAGTATGAATGGTCGGCTTTTTCGTCTAGCACTGGCTCGGCAGTGGATTTATCCAGTGCCGAGCCAGTGCTAGACGTAAGTATGAATTGCCTGCAAGACTTATATCCAGTAATACACGTCTCACAGGATAGCCTGTATAGACTGCATGGCATATGGGATAATTTTGCATGCATACATTTGCATTGTTCTGCATGTACGTTTACACAATGCAATGATCATGTTTGAACATATGGAATGCATGCACACACTGTTAAGCCCAACGCACACAGAGCCGTCTCTACCCGATCCGACTGGTTTTCAGTTACGCTCGAGTTGGGCCCAATTGGTTGGAGCCAATTGTATTGATTGGTCCCGACTTCCGACTGGCTCCCGACTGGCAGAAACGGGAGTGGTGAGGCAACACACACAGACCGATCTGACTGAAAACAAGTTGGATTGGTTTGAGTCGGCTCTGTGTACGTTTGGCTTTATGTTACAGGTAAATGTACACTTGCATACCTTTGTAGGCATATACATAATCTTGAACTTAAAATTAAAATGTAAACAATGAACATAAAATAATAACATTACAAAATGAACAAAAAATAATAACATATTTAGATCATAGTGTTTAAATACTGGCACAGCAATTAGCTGTAACTTCTGAAAAGTTGAAGCTGAAAAGCTGAAAAGTCTTGACAAGCTTCTGTTTTTTATAGTTCTAAAATACATGTACCTTATATGATTAACTGAGCTGAGCCTGCATTTCTGCATATATATAATTGTACAGTCACTTTGATCATGATATTGGTCACTCTCCTGAAGGTTAACTTAAGTTCATCGTTTGTACATAGATTATAGAGGCTTATTGTAGATTAGTAGTTGATACATACACTTGTAGCTTGTGTATTAACCAATTTAAATGTTTTGTGAGACAAATACACAAGTCATATAGAAACTAAAAGCTTAATGTTGCTTACTTAATAATACGTGAATTATGTTGTTGAAATAAAGTCTTCCTTCGTACTTTTTGAGCCCACCAAAATGTTCTACAATATGTCACTCTCTCTCTCCTTCATTCTTTCCTTGATGTTGTACATGCACATTTTCTTGTATTTCCTACCATGAAGGTACCATGTTACTATTGTAAGTATTTAGACTCTGAAAATGATGTTGTATTATTTTAAGGTGACATCTACCGAATCCTTTTCAATTGAGATGCAGCTATTCCTATAGTGATTTGTTTTATATAATAACATATCCTCAATAGAGTTTATTTTATAGTATAGTATTTTGGGGACCTGTTACTCATGTGTTGAAAAAAGGCTCTGTTAAATACTTGGTCAGATTTATTCTTCTGTTACATTGCATTTCCTGTATTAACTGTTTATTACTGACATCAAATAAGAATAACGTGATTGTCTTGATATTTTAGATGTATCAGTGAAAATGCCATTTCATTTTAAAATCTTTTTATTTGGTTTTATTTGGAGAAACATATTAGAAAATTAGAAGAGAGGAGTTGAAAGCTCGAGCCTTGATTCTTTAACCCATTGAAGTTAACTTTGTTAAGTCAGGGATAATGGGTCTAATGATGGAGTTTGTGTATTATTTGAAAAATCAAATGTTGGAAGAGGTTAACCCATTGCCGACAGGAATAATTAACCCGTTCCCGTCAAGTTTCTGAAATCCCCATAGACTTTTTACACAACCCACCCGGTTCCCGTACTCGTAGTCAAGGGTCAACTCTATGGGAATTATAAAAGCTAGCTGGGAATGGGTTAATAATATTGATGTTGTTTCTATGATTGTCTTTGAATTGAATCAGGAGGAGGACAAGAGGAAAGAGGATCTGAAAGTTCGAGCGAGGAAGTTAATAGCGGAGGCTCGAGGGAGCATCAACAAGCCTCCTATTGAAGGCATTGATGAGATGGCTCAAGCCGTTAAGGACCAGGCTACGATCGGTAAGAACCCCTCACACATTTTTTTCTGGAGGTTTTTTCTTTTCTTTTCTTTTCCTTCAAGTTCTTGTCTTTATGTCTTTTTCTTTTGCACAAATATGCCTTTATACTCCTCACGTATTTTCCTTGTTTCTTTCTGTTTTCTTCAAGTTTTTTTTCTTGATATCTTTTTTGCACGAAGATACCTTTATACTCCTCACTAAGATGTCCTTGTCTTTGTTTCTTTTCTTTAGTGTTCTTTTCTTTTTGCACTTATATCTCATTGTTCTTGTTCTTGTTTATGAGATTTTTTTGTCTATAATTTTGTTTGATCATACATTGTATCATCCATTTACACATTTAATGTTTTAGCATATTTGAGCTACATAAATTGCCTGTCTGTAGTTATTAATTGTGTCTATTATTATCTTTTAACAGCTGAAATATTTTATACATGTTTTTTTTAATTCATGTTAATTTAAATTTTTTGTTTTTTATTTTATTTATGTATTTTTTTAAACTAGAAAAGATTGTGAATTATGGGTTCTATAACTTTAAAACATTGGTCATATATAGTTCTGAGAAAAACCAACAAAAGTGTACTTTCATGGTTTTTATTAAAACACAGAAAATTCAAAGGTACCCAAAATTGATTTCTTAAAGTTCATTCATGAGGAAATATGCGCTGAATTGGTAAGATCGGCTAAGAATCTCAATGTAACATTGCATAAGCTCATTGTGAGCATAGCAACCCAACAAGTTTATAAACAAACAAAGCGATGCAGAAAGGATTCATCATAAGAAACAAGAATGTCCTACAAACTCTGCCATGCATGCTGATGCATTTAGTTAGATGTCGGAAACAAAATCCACAGTATGTCGCCGAATCTTAGACGGAAACTTGTGGCCGTCAGAAATGACAGCATTCGACACCCCCGGGGCATTTAGGGTAGCAGAATTGGTATGGTCACATAAGACCTTTGGGAATTCTTTTTTTAATACTTTTTTTTTTCAGCCTTTCAGTTGAAAAAGTGTTGAAAAAGTAGAGAGTAAAAATAGAGAGAGAAAGAGGAAGGTCACATAACCAGCATTAGCCTCTCCAAATCGTGCAAATCTTATCAGGTGTAAAACGAGAACAATAGGGTTTGCGTTTCTCTTCTCTCGACGGTAGTCAGGCCCATTGTTTAGCTCCGGTGTGCATCTTTCTTTTTCTAAACAGCATTCCTGGGCACTACCCATTCATTCTTAACCCAGAAGGACATCGCTTTTTTAATGGTGCCAGAGGAAAAACTGAAAAGAAAAGAAAAAAGAATTGGATGAAAAAGTGGGGAAGGTAAAAAAAAATAAAGTGATAAATCTGGAGGAGTGCGGTGTAATCTGGCACTTCTTTTGCTGCCGTTATTCTCTCTGGAGAACCTTACAAGCTACTTATAGGGCTTTAGCCGGACAAAAGAAGCCCGTGATGATGATGCACCCTGCCTGTCACACTACTGCCATAGAGAGATTCATTGAGGGAGATGTTGCAGGGAAATAAAAGAGTGGAGTTGTAAGGGAGGGTGTGTGACTAATGTGATTGAGAGAGATAGAGAGAGTGGAGAAGAATAGATTGGTAGAATTATTCATGTAAATCTTGAGGTTTTCTATTCAAGTATTATAGTTTGTTTCAGGGGGCGATATGACTTGTGATAAAAAGGAAAAGTGTATCCTGAAAAGGGTACCCTTGGTAAATTTTGCATCCTTTGAATTTGCAAATTCTTTTTAGAAGCTACTGATGGCATTATATGTTTGTATATGTGCGTATGAACAATATATGCTTATTTTCCCCCTCAGATATTACCAAAATACACATCTGAAAATAAAGTTCCCCATTTGTGACACGTTATGTACTTTGACAATGTATATATGTTGTAGTAAATTATGTTATATTTTTTAAGTACTTGGACAAAAAGTCAATAAATTTGTTTCAGAAAAATTGTAGCTTTTTCATTATTGTCTCTGCTTTACTTTGCTGCAATGTGTTATCTGTTTTTCTCCTATTTTGATAAGTACTACTTTTAGTTGAAGATTAATTCTCACGATATCATTTTCACACTTTGATCTTTTGAACTATAATACTTGTTTTAAAATTGTTCAGCTTTTATTCCAAATTTAACCCATGCATCAATTGTTTAGACTGATTGCTTTTCCAGTTTTTAACTAAATTCTGACTCATAACCTTAGCTTTAATAACATCAGATCTTTTTTTTTTCTTAGTTGCCTTTTATTACTAATTTGTTTGCCTTGATTTCAGCTCTTTTAAATTCTGATTGTTTATTTTATTTTTATAGTGTGCTATTTATGTATCTTCATTCATCATCAAGTAAAATCAGTATTATTTTAAAATCTCAATTCAAAACTTGTATCTTGTATGATTTCCTTCCTTTGTTGTCATGTGATAGTTTTGAAATATATATTTTTTAAAAAATATTTGAAGACATTTTCTGTTACTCCCCACATCATTTGCCTGCCTCACCATAGGTCTTGGTTACAAGTTTTACCAATATGGTAATTGTGGTAAGATATCGTACCCACTGTGGCATGTTTCGCAAACAAACAAAAGCGAGCGCATTCATGTATTCGCTGAAGGTTTCCATGGCGACATATAACTCGATGCTAGAAATTAACATTTTTGCCTTGTGGCCCAGTCGGGCAAGTAAAAACATGATTTTACACATTCTATTGGCCCGAATCCTGAATCTGGTAGCCCCAAGCAAAGAAAAACATTAAAGGGACTTAGTAACATTGTCCAAATCCTTAAAATAAAAGTTTAATTCTAGCGGTTCCCTTATACCTTGTTGTATTCGTATTAACAATAAAATCATGGGACAGGTTTCGGTTTTTCAAATTTCCCTTTCGTTGCAAAGATATGTATGATTGAAGTATTCAGATAAGAAAAACTCCGGGCGAGTTTTTCTTCTGTGTACAAAGTGAGTGCAGTGAGTTACTGAATATCACTTTGCATTTTCGCTCATTACTTGGCCATACAATGTCCATTTGACTTGAAATTTTCACACAATACCCTGTGGACATATGAGATAACAACAATATACATTGCATCAACCATTCCTCACTTTTTGCACATGTCAACAAAGTTACCAGATCCCTTTAACAATTCTGTTATATTTGGTTGCCTATTTGGACCAGTGAAATTAATGAAATTTGGTTGCCAGAAGCTTATTTTTAGTGGACCCTGAGTGGGTAACGGCCTTTACTTATTTCAAGCATTGTATATTAAACTGAAGATCATTATTTATGGTACATAGCATTGAGTACTTTTTTTGTAAAGAGAAGGGTGGTGGCGGCTATGAAAAGTACATACTTATTGCTCAACGTTATGGTCAGTTGGTTCTGACCACCGATGATGGTCAGATGTCACCGACCAAATTATTTTGGTCAGTTTGTTCTGACCACTGAAAATGGTCACCACTCACTGACCGAAATTTTGAGATGAGTTGGTCCTTTTTTTAAGCAAACACTGTTCCAAGAAAGAATATTCAATGTGGTGTACCATAAACTTGTTTTACTTTAATTGCGTACATCCATGTTGCAGCCATGTTATGTGTGGTAATGTGGTATTCACCTTCATACACTGTGATTACATCGTAAGTCAAGAGTTGATGCAAAGTTTTGGGATAGTCATAATAATGTATGTAGGATATAGAGGGAAGAATATTTAATCAGGAAAAAATAAGAAAACCTAGTACACATCTCTAACTGAGAAATAAAGAATTTCAGCCTTAATAGAATATTTTCAAACTTGCCCTGTATAATCATAGATATATTGTTTATTTCTTATAGCATTCTTTTATTTTATTCAAAATATTGAAAATATATATATTCTGTCAAATCATACAAAAATTATTTGTATTGTACATCTTTCCCTAATTAATATCTTGAAAATTTTTTGATCAGTCTTGATCAGCCCTTTTCTAAACATTTTGATCAGTTTTGATCAGTCCTTTTCTAATAATGACACTTTTCAAGTCTAAATAATCCCTTAATCTCCAATCTCCTGTTCAATTTAGAGAGTCGATATGACATAGTTTTATTTCTACTTAAATAATATTATATATACTCTTCCTAACTTTCCCCTCAACTTTGTTTCAAACTTGATTTCCTCCCCCATCATAACAGTGTGAAGTGTTGACTAACTCGGTGGAATCAGCTCCCGGCCATTTGCATCTCTTGTAAGGGAGCAAGATGGAGATTCATTATTGGGAGCGGTTGACTAAACCATTAACCATTAACCTATTTGCCTACGCATGTTCCTCGTGTGCCGCATATTAACTCCATGGGAATAGTGCAATTAAGGAGGAAATTGGTTTAAGGAGATGTTTATCTTGTCCTAAAACTGAGACAGAATGTTATTATTAAAGGTAGTGTTGAGTATTGGTATTTCCCGAAGTGCCCCCCGATATTTTTTTGTGAGATAATGAAAAACTGACTGTCAAATTCGAAAGAACATACAATTTTAATGACAGAATAAACTTTATTTGATCAAAATCGGTTCAGAAACGGCTGAAATATCCAGAAATATATTTGTTTTCAAAATGTTTTTCACCGGCAATCACCGGCCGATATTTAGACTTTTTAGAAAAATTTTTAAAAATGCTCGAAGACTACTTTGAAAAAAATCAGAATAGGTTTTTAAAAAGTCGTTGATGATATCTCTATTGAATCATTATTTTAACAAACATTAAATGCACAATTCTTTATGAAAAAAGGCTAAAACCAATGATTTTTTTTAATAGCGGCCTCTTGAGTTGTAACGGCTCTTTTTGAATGATAACAGGGGTTTTACTTAGTCGTTTGTAATTGTGTATACTTTTCGAGCATGGTGAAGTTATAACTATTACTTTGTACCGTAATGGTGCCGGTTTTGGTTACTAAAGTTAAGCTTGACCAATACTCAACTATCCCTTTAAAATAATATCAAGATAATGTATACTACGCACTCACATCACACACAGATGCTTTGCAAAACAAAGTCTGGTATGGTTAGTTTTGAATTTTGAAAATGTGGAAATGTGTATTACAAATATGCATTCTTGTATCACAAAATGTTCAAAGGATGCTTTAAAATGCAAGCACTATTGCACAAACAAGCTGAAAAGCATGAAGAAAGATTTTAAAAATCATTTTGTTACACTTTTCCTTTTAAATGACTTACACGGTATAAAGTATGCTCGCACATTGCATAATCAGGGTTTTACTGTATTGTAATAAACATTCTATTTGTGGTTGCAGATGGCACTAAGTTTCATTGGAAGAAGAATCATTTTTAAAGGAAAATGTAAAATGAATTGATACAAACGTAGGTAATTAATGCTTCTCAAGCTTTGCAGGCTGATTTATGTGTTAACTTGAGTGGCTAATATTGTTAGATCACAATTAGCTCTAAGTGTGTTGAACTAATTGCCATTTAATACGTGCAATTTGAGTGGAGATGAAACGAGTGGGAGTCGACGGCACTTTCATCATGAATATGTAAATTAACCATTAGTAGAATGAATACATATTGAATCCATCAAATACAGACATAAGATACTTAGAAGTCTAATGAATTCCATCAACCTAATATATGACACACTTGCATGGAGACCAAGCAGACACGTATTATAGGAAATGGTGTTTACTTTTTGCTAATAGTAATTGACACGTGTACGTGTCCATGTGTATAGTGCAGATACACATTTAAATGTTGCCTCATTGATTATAAATACTCAGGACTAGTACTCAATGAGTCATTCCTAATAAAATTGGAAGAAATCTGGGAATTAATTAATTATATTTGCGTTCATGTCAATCTCCATAACATTTGTTATAGTTGTATTTTTTTGTGTGTGGACAGTATACATTCTGCATTTTTAATTCCTAATTTTAACATTTTTGTTGATTAATATGGTTTGTTTAATATATGTTTATGCACACATAAATTGTATTGCAGCTCATGCGCATTGCATTTATATTTCATTGTTATTTATTTATTCATTCAGTTTTGATTTTCAATAATTAGGATGTCCTAATTGTATAATAACTTCAACTCATTACATTTATGTCATTTTATTTCAAGCTTGCACATTTTATTTATAGTATCATTATTTTTGGCAAAAATATGCAGGAGGATTATTAAATGGCTGTTTATGCCCTTGTGTTGGGCAATTGAGCACCAAAGAAATTACATGTGTGCATACAATTTTAATATGTATGTATTATGAATCATGAAATGTTCATGTAGATTTCCTTGCAATTAAACCAAACATTTTAGTACAAAAATACAATTGTGAAGAAGTTTTGAATTGTATTATAATACGTGCTATATGGTGCAGGAATATGTATTGTGTCTATGACAATATCGAGTCAAGCTGTGTTAATTCTTTTGTAAAATAATTATACTGTGTATTAATTGTTAAAGGGATAGTTGAGTATTGGTCAAACTTAACTTTAGTAACCAAAACCTGCACCATTACGGTACAAAGTAATAGTTATAACTTCACCATGCTCGAAAAGTATACACAATTACAAACGACTAAGTAAAACCCCTGTTATCATTCAAAAAAAGCCGTTACAACTCAAGAGGGCGCTATTTAAGAAAATCATTGGTTTTAGCCTTTTTTCATACAAAATTGTGCATTTAATGTTTGTTAAATAATGATTCAATAGAGATATCATCAACGACTTTTTAAAAACCTATTCTGATTTTTTTCAAAGTAGTCTTCGAGCATTTTTTGAAATGTGTCTAAAAAGTCTAAATATCGCCCGCTGATTGCCGGTAAAAACATTTTGAATAAAAATATATTTATGGATATTTCAGCCGTTTCTGAACCGATTTTGATAAATAAAGTTTATTCTGTCATTAAAATTTATGTTCTTTCGAATTTGACAGTCAGTTTTTCATTATCTCACAAAAAAAATATCGGGGGGCACTTCGGGAAATACCAATACTCAACACTACCTTTAAGATAATAATCACAGTGCTCTGAAATGATATGATTATTAAAATGGTTCATGTTTGTACTTGCTTCTAACAATAATCAGACTGGTCTCATTGCATTCATTCAAGGCTGTGATAATATAGTATAAGCTGTCCAAAATGTTTGTAAATAATGAGTTATAAAAATACACTAACTTTAGACACCCTAACCTGTTCAATATGTGTATGAAAATCCAGTACGTACAACAGGGGAAAAAATTACCATAAGGTATTATGGGGAATATTTTGTGATATCCAAATCAGATTTAAAAAGTAGCCAGCTAAAATTAAAAATTAATTCTTTCCTTGCCTCTCAGGTGATAAAGCCAACTTGACACAGGGCGATGGACAGCAGACCAGCCAAGAACAGCCTTCCCCGTCTCCCGTCACGACCCCTGATGACAACCAACTGACCAAAGGGTTGACCAAGGGTATTGCGGTCAAGACGCCTCTCCAGTCATTCAGTAGTCTAGTGCCACCCGTGCAACGGAAAGGTGAGATAAAGACTTGTTTATAACCAACCACTTGTAGCCTTGGCCGGGGCTCAAAATGAGCATAGGCCCGCTGGCCCAAGGCCACTTAAAATTAGGTTTGGGCCACCAAAATTTCATGAATCCATATTTTACTTTCCCAAATGCATGACCCAAATATATAACAGACTTTTTAATGTCTTTCTTTTGTTTGGGGCCACCAGATTAAGATTTCAGGCCACTTAAGCTTGAGAAATCTTTGTTTTACTTGCCTGGCTGAGCCACAAGGAAACAAGGTGAATTTCTAGTATTGTACCTACCCATATTAATATGAGCAACCGAATGTAAGAGATTTTAAAATTATCTCTTTGTTTAAAGGCAACCTAATTCTAGTTGTCTGCCATCAAAATCTGATTTCAGTCTGCCAAAAGAAACAAAGAATAAGAAAAAGAATTCTGATCCTTGTTAATAAATGAGACCCTCAATTTTGAAAAAAATTACCAACACGTTTTTTGTCTACCATAGCTACTACACCAGATGAACCTCCAACTGAAACAGCGAGGACCCCTGATGGTCAAGAGAAAGAAGAACTGCAAGATGCAGAGGAGAAGGATGTGGAGAATGAGAAAAATGAGGAAGGAACGATAGAAGAACTACTTACAGATGAGGTATGTTTTATCAAACTTAATTTTGCTATGCAGAAACTTTTCAATTGTGTTTATTTTTGTATTATTTAGGAATGATTTTAATATGAGTACACATCAATTTTTCATCAGAATCATTTAGAGAGAATAGTACATCTTTTCTTTGAATTTATCTGCCCCCATTTTTATTTTTTTTTTTTTTTGTATAAATAGTTGATTTGCTTGGGGTAATGCTTCCTCTTTTTTTATCATCAGAGGAATCTTTTGAGAATATAACAAAATGACATCACTCTGACTGATCTTATACACAATCCTAAATAGCGAAGACACCAAGAGAAGATGGCATCGATAAAATTGTGGCAATGATTGTATTCTTATTGATGAATGATGATGATGATGATGATGACGACGATGATTATGATAAGGATGATGACGACGATGATGATAGTGATGATGACAATAATAATGATGATGACAATAATAATGATGATGATGATGATGATGGCAATTATGATTCCAATATTGATTAAGATAGCAATAATGATAATGACTGATTGATTGTCCTACAGGACCTCCAAGAGACGAGTGAGTACATTCTTGGAGAGTACTCGGCCCTGGATCGGGAACAGAAGCAAATAGATGAGAGGGCGTCAATCGTAGAGAAGACTCTCAGACAGGCCATGGAAGAAGGTTAGTAACAACAACAATAACATCAATGCACCATTCTTATATAGTATGTAGCATATCACATTGCAGGAGCACATCCGTTTGCACTTGTAAGTTGTATTGTAACCGTGGTCACAATGATACACAGTTCAAATCCGCACTATGATCTTGTGCACTTCATTATTCCCCCGGGGGAGCATACGAGCAATGAACAGACAAAATGCTGCTTACAACAACAACGTTATACTTTTAAGAACTTTTACATCTCCCTCTGTACTATCACCTGTCATTACTTTTACTCAAAATTAATTCAAATGAAAGAATACCCTTTTGTAATAACCTATTCCCTATTGTTTCTCTTTTCAAGTCCATTTATGACTTAACAGTGCCACACTTACATGTATAGTGTTAGAGCTAACTTAACAATTATCAACATTAATATCCGCAACAATGCCTACATTTAAAACACACACAACGATAATAACAAGCATAACCAGAATATCAGGAAATGCAAAAGCAACAACAGTGAAACTGACGAAAATAAACACAAACAACAATAATAACAAGCATAACCAGAATATCAGGAAATGCAAAAGCAACAACAGTAAAACTGACGAAAATAAACACAGACAACAATAACAATATGATGAACTGTACCAAGTATTTCATCATAAACAGGATCACCTAGAACAAATATATCCACAGGAAGTCGTACAAAAACAGTACAAACAATGTAATCAAGAGCACGGACAACAATATCACTAACAGTGTCAAACATAATGGCCCGGATTCACAAAGGAGGTTTGTACAAACCATGGTTTAAACCATGGTCTACATCTATGGAGTGCCATTTGTAAACTGATGGAGAAAGAATGTAAACTCCTTACTTTTACAAAATGCACCAAATAAATGTTTGTCTTTTCACATGGTGAAATTTGCTGGTTAGCAAGCACTAACAGTCATATCATTATTAATTATACATTGTTTTACTTGTATACGATCAGCACTCCATAGATGTAGACCATGGTTTAAACCATGGTTTGTACAAACCTCCTCTGTGAATCCGGGCCAAAGTCATCACAAAAACGGAAGCATCTTGACTTAAATACAAACAACAATGTTTTATAAGCAAGATCTCACTGTTCAGCAAAACTGACAAAATAGATGGACAATCAACTCCAAACCAAACAAAATCACTGACCAAATAGGAATACAAATATGGCTAACATTAAAAACAAATTGTTAAGTTTTTGCTCTCATATGCAAAAAAAAACACAAACAAAATATATATCTTATTGTCGTGGACTACACAGTATTTCAGTAACAATACATTGCATTCAATTTCTTACAGAAAGTGTTATTTTAATTTTTAAGGACATCCATATCACTCATCGTTGAGATTAGTTGCATGTATTCAAGTAAAAAAGACAAAATTATAACTATGTTTATGGTCATTATATTATAATTTGCTATTAACCCAGTTTATGATGTTCATGTTTATAATTTGTTATTGACCCAGTTTATGATAATTGGTGTATAATTTATTTCTGGCCTTGTTATAACAACCTTAAATGATGATTGTGATATAATTTGATATTTACCTTCAAACAGGTAATTGCACTCGTGCATATGTGTTATGATTTCCAGGCTTCTTAGAATGAATGAGAGTCAAATAAATACATACTTTTGTTTAATGACAAAGACTTTTTATTATACATTGCAAGGCTTCCCAAAATGAATTCTAAAATTTGAGAGTAAAATTGATTATGTCAATATTTGTTTTCTTCTAAATGGGAACATAAACTCTCAGGCTTCCCAGTATAAATTCCACTGTGTGCCACTGTATACCACTGTAAAAAAAAAAGAAAAAAGGAATGTGTTGATATATTTTTGTTGTTCTTGATGAGGACTTTTAATTACCAGGCTTCTGAATTGTTATACTAATGAATGAGAGTAAAAAAAAAATGTGTTTACAAACATTTGTTTTTTTGCTAATATAAGGACTTTTATAGCCAGTGTTCTTAGAATTAATAGCAATGTATGACAGTTAAACTGAGAGTACTTGAATTGCCCAGCTTCCCTTTAAAGGGATAGTTGAGTATTGGTACTTCCCGAAATGCCCCATGACACTAAATTGGTTGGTTTTAATTCCATTTGAAAGTTCATTGAATAAAACATGTGAAATAAAAAGCATTCCCTTTCAAATGCTCTCATACAACTGTAGTTGTAAAATTTGATTTCATATATTTTATATAATTTATATATCATCTAGCCAAACGATATCTTTACCTTTTTTAGAAATATATCAAATGCATACACTTCTTTCAAAAAAAATAAAAAGAGGTTTTTAAATAGTTGTTGAGGATATCTCTGTTTAATCATTATTTTAACAAAACATCACATGCACAAATTTGTATGTACAATGGTTGAAACCAATTATTTTTTAGAAAGCGCCCTCTTGAGTTGTAACAGCTATTTTTGATAATAACCAGGTTTTTACTTAGTCGTTTATAATTTTCTATACCTTTCGACCATGGTGGAGTTATAACTATTAGGTTGTACTGTAATGGTGCAGGTTTGGGTTAATAAAATTGAGTTTGACCAAAACTCAACTATCCCTTTAAAAGAAACCAATTAGAATCATGATGTTATGTTTGAATACAAATACACTGTACATAGCAATATTTTTTCTGTTTGTGGAATATTATGGCGATCAAACTTTATGTTGATATCATGTTTGTTCTCATGCTTATATTACACAAAATGAGTTTTGTAGTCATAAATATGTTGTAGACATAGATTATCATTATTTGCAGAATGTTGAAAGACAGACCAAACAATGTATTGTATATTTAGCCACCATTATTAACAGTATTACCATGACAATTTGTTTTTTTATAATTTCTTTTTTCGTGCTAAGAGGACTTTGATGTTACTGTGCAATACAGTAGTTGTAAACTTCTGTCAAGGCTCTTTGCTGTTGTATTAATTCTAGATGACTCACACAATCAGACCTGATTATTAGATCTGGTCAAGGAAAAGTCATCGATAATTATTTCTGTTATTATGTTGTGTTAACTTGTGTTGCAAAATATTTGTAAAGATAGATTGAAAGGTTACAAGGAGAGGTGTGAAAATGAGATCTGTCATGATAAAAGATTGCGAATTGAATAGGTTTAATTGCTGACCTAAATTCCAGACTATATTTGTGCTAATTTTGTTATGGCCAAAACGATCCTGTGCCAGGTAAATCATACCTAGGCTGTGTTTATTTCCCCTCAAAATTGTTGCCTTTTGAAAAGGGAAGAGGGATATTTGATGTTGGAGATGATTTCTTCTGGGTATAGCATCCATTGCCCCGTTGCCCATTTACAGTTTGAGATGTCAATCCCAGTCCTTAGCAGGTTAATAAAAACTACAGAGAGTAGAAAAAAAAAAGTGAAAAATGAAGAAGAAACTGGATGAGAAACAGAGAAAGTGGTTGTGGTGCAAAGAAAGTTCTTCCATTCGAAGAGAGCCAAGGCCCAATCCCCATTATTATATCAAGATTTCACCAATGGATTCCCGCTATACAATGAGTCCTTGTGTCATCCCATTACAGGGACCCTCTCCCATTCATGCCCGCCACTCTGCGGGCCTAATAATTGCGGCAATCAAGCCGGCTACCATTTTGTCAGGCCTTTCACCATCATAACTCCCCCCAAATTGCCACAGAATAGCTGATCCCACAATCTGTAGCTGTAAGTGGACTTTGATTATAATGTGACCCGATAATTGGCATATGTGTTAGCGTGGACTTTTTTTTATTATGTTGGTCCTAATAATTGGTATATACAGTATATATATGCGTGTGTGTGTTTGAGAGATGAATGAATATCTATTTTCCTGGTTTGTCAGGTAATTCAAAGGAAAGTTATTCTAATTTGGTGTCATTTTCTGCAACTGCTCTTTCCCTTTAGGATTTCTAAATTACAGCTAACAATTATTTTCTGAGTTTTTTAGGGAACTCAATGTAAGAACTTTTTTTAAATTATCAATTTACTCTGCGGGAAAGCTTAAACTCTATCCAATTGGAAGGAAAACTAATTTATTTCTCGAAGATGAAGATAATGGTTTTATCCAATTGTGAAATTGTGTTGTATGACAAGTACAGGCATATATTTCCTAGTCTAAGTCTTTCATGTTCTATCATTTGTGTGACTGCTCAAACTTTTAAAGGAAACCACCACCTAAACAAATTTTTCTTATAAATGAATTGTGATAGTTTTAGTATTCCATTCCACTGACAAGTTCAGAAAAATTGGTTTCCAGACAATTTACATAATTTGAAAACCCATCATGATACCAAAGTAATTGTTCATTGGTCTGTAGACAAAGACTAGTTCATTGTCTAGGACGTACGCGTCTACCGTGCTTCTGTTGTCTCCAAACGTACGCGGGTATAGAATTGGCCCACTCGCAAATGTTTGGCGCTTACGGAACCATCGGCCCTGTTGGTTCCTTGAGTTTCAGTGATTAATTGCATTGTTTATGAATAACACAACACTTTGCAAAGCGTTGGACATCTATTTTACAAACAACGATATCAAAACATATAAGCCTGTGTTTAAGTGGTGGTCCCCTTTAATAAAGGTTGTTTTAAAAAGTTAGTTTGGGTTTCTGTTTGCATCATACGGAATATCCACTATTTATATGCGAAGTCTTATCATTTTTTCCAGAAATCTCCTCCTTTATGAACATGGAGGCACTAATGATGGCTAGTTGAGAACAATTTATAGGTTGATTTAAAGGTTGTCATGCGTGATGATGCTACAAAACTGGATCGCCATTTTCAACGAGACTAGTTGGTGCACACTGCATGACACTGAGCCAAGTCATGCATCGTGCGCACGAATCCAAACTACATGTACCTTTAAACAAACGTTGATATCTTGTCCCGTATGTGAACATGCAGGTACCGATGATGAAGCAGCCTTGATGCAGGAGTGGTTTGAGTTGGTCAACAAGAAGAACGCTCTGATCAGACGGCAGGAGCAACTCAATGTCATGTGAGTAACTCTTGTGGTATTAATACAGAGTGTGAACAGGGTTGTCTGGCAAATAGTAGTTGATTATGCCTTCAGTGTGAACAGTGCTTGGTGGGAACATTGCTCTTGGATTTCTGTTTCTTATCTTGTGTGAACACATCGAGTCCCTGTTGCAGAAAGAGATGCAATCAATTGTAATTTTGGTTGCAATTAATTGAAAGTTAGAAAATGTGCGCATGTAAACCAATCAGATTTTGTGCATTTAGTCAAATGATCTGACTTACAATTAATTGCAACTTTACAATCAATTAATCTCTTTTTGCAACAGGGCCCAGATCTCTGTCTTGATTTTGTGGCAAACAGAGTTAATTCTGAACAGAGCTCATATTAGGAAAAACGGTCTATTTGTTGTTGAAAAAATGTCTGTATTGTGCCATGTCTTTCTGTAAATAAGGTTTATCATGGCCAGAGCTTACATGATATTAATTTTCTATATAGTACTTTTTAAAAATCTTTCTTTAAAAATTCTCTTATGTGTGTATTTGTTTGAGTGACAGAGATAAATGAGAATTATCAAATGATTGACTTGCTCCTATGTTTCAGGGAGAAAGAACATGATCTGGAAAGGCGATATGAGATGCTGAACACAGAACTGAGGAAAATGATGGAGATCGAAGGTAAGTTCACCAGTTAGCAAACTTATTCTATCTAGTCCTGCTGGTATCTCTTTCATACATGTACATAATACTAATATAATACAAAAAATAACCCTTTTAACCTATCATATACTGTATCTCCATTGTGGTTTAGAACTAACCAGTTATGGTGCTTTTGCAAACTGGAAACCAGACCTACTAAAATATAGTCTGCTTTATCTTAAATTAAATGGGACATAGGATAAAGTTGAGTTTGCTTTATTCTACAGATGCTAGAACAACTTTTGTTGTTCATGTTTGGAGTGCTTATAGTATGCAGGATTTAGTGGAGGGATCTTTAAACAGTTTAGGCTTATCTTCAGAATTTGTTATACCTTATTAAATAATGATCAGTAATAATTTATGTATCAGTATGACAGTTATTCCTTGGAAAAAATGGAAAAGTGGGAGAATTAAGATGGACATACATGTAGCCGTGCACCGGATTTCCATATATTCATGACACGTGCACTAATCACCCCTATCCCTTAACACCAGCTTTACTATTTCTGCACGTTATCCGGTAAGCTAAGGATTAAATTAACCATTTGCGGATCTGCCGTGACTGTATAAGTTGTTGGGTCTGGATTTGAGAGTCATGTATTTTAAGGAGTACTTTGAATATATGTGTTTATCCATAATCCATTAGTGGATTTAATGCAAATTCAATTCTCCTTTTGTAGGATTAAACCAAGATCAAGTCCTCATTGCTTGTAGCGTGGTTAAGTGATATTAGAGTTAGAGATCTATTTCCTGGTCAAGAGCAGCTTATAAATTGAAAGGAATTGCACATAATCTTTTTCCTGTGATGCTCTCAAAAATTTAATTTGTTTTTTTGTATCCTCCCTGAATCAGTACACATTGACACCTTTCATGAAAAACAAACATAAATATGTGAATAATTGAAAGGAGCTGGTTATGATGATGATGATGACGATGATGACGATGATGACGATGATGACGATGATGACGATGAGGACGATGAGGACGATGATGACGATGATGACGATGATGATGATGATGATGGTGATAGTGATGTTGATATAAATGATGTAAAATTGTTACTGTTGTTGATGCTTTTAGTAATTATTTTGTTGATTATTTGATGATAGATATTGATGGAAAGCAGAACAATCATAGTATCATATAACTGATGTTTCTTTAATTTTGTTGCGATTGACAGATTGGCAGAAGACGGAGGAGGAGCGACAGAGGGAGGCATTGCTCCTGGAGGACCTTGTGATCCTGGTCAACAAGAGAGATGAGTTGGTGATGGAGCTGGATGCTCAGGAAAGGGAGTGAGTATACATCATGTTCCCCACCCTCGTCTCACTATCCCGTCCTCCCCATATGCTCTCTGACAATATTTCATCTTACCCCATAAGCTCTTTACCTATATTCCTTCCTTCCCTATAAACTTTGCCTATTTTTATTTTCCCCAACATACTCTCCGCCAATATTTTATCCTATCCTTTTCCATTTCTCTCTTTCAGTATTCTTCGATATCGGCTCCTATTCTACACCCTAATGACTCATCCTCATGTTATTACATTACCGTACTCATTTACTCAGTTATTACATTACCGTACTACTATTGCTTTATTAGTTTCATAATTTTTAGAAATATTTTATATGAAGCACATTCAACTTAACACTGTGAAAGCTCCTTTTCATTTATATATTTTATTTCTATTGTAAAAAGTTTTCTGAATTCAATTATTGTATGAACTAAGAAGATATTGTTCATTTTAATTCTATCACAAATCTGTATTTGGCATCATTTATAGCGAGTGATTGAGAAACCGTTATTCATTCAATCTCGTTCTTTGTGTGACAGGGCCGAGGAAGAGGCTGAGTACCTGGAGAACGCCCTCTTGAGACGACGAAGGAAGATGAAGGAAGAGAAGTGTAGTATACAGTGAATACAGTTTGGAAGTTTTGCTATTAAAGAGGGAACTCGGCCCAAGCAAAGACTAGAAAGTATGTTTTAAGAGGGGACTTCCCCCTGTCTACACTACAAAGTATGATTTAAGACGGAAATCCTCCCGGCTGTACTACGAAGTACGATATTATCATACAAAGTATAGTGGAATGAGCATACGACTGGACAGTATTTCTGCTAATATACCGTTAGACAAAGAGGACAATGTTTTGTTACATCATGGACATTTAGTTACCAAAGGTTATGAGGAAAGTGTAGCAAAACTCTGCAAAGCGTGTTATATACAAACTACATGGCTGGAAGAATGTCTGCTGAAAATTGGACAGAAATTAAATTCACAGAATGACTGATGTATGAATTATTACAAAGGAAAGTACATGTTGGCAATTTTCAAACCCTTCACAATGCCAATTTGCATCCTAGCACCGTCCAAATACACATGATGCGTACAAAGCTACAATACTAATTGTTTAAAAAAAGAAGAAATATCTTGACTTTGTCACGTTTCAGTGTAATGATAGTCAAACAACACAAGCATTTAGACACAAAGTTTGTGACGCTATATATAAATAAATATGCAATATAAATGCATATAAATGCGTTAATCAGTTCAGGACTATTTGATTTTGGTATATTGTGCATTCTCCATGGATCACAGACCAAGTATTTTCAGTACCAGTTCTGAATGGGTTAAGGGGTACATTCACATCTCTCATTACAGACACTAAGTTTGGGAAGTTTGTGTTCAAGTTAAGTGAAGGATGATGATCTTGATTTTACGTGGAAATAACTTCTTAGATATTTATTACGGTATAAGAAGAAGGCGGAAGGTTTGTAGAAAGTTAGATATGTGTCGGAGATAATCATGAAGAGGATGATTTATTAAGAAAGGAGGTGGACAATTTGTGGTTACCAATATAGAGAGACAACTTTATGTATATATATAGATGATATTGGTTGTGTCATCTCTTTGTGCTGTATATTTACAAAGCCTGCATACTTTTCACAACTTAATTCCCTCGAAACAAACATCCATTTTTGTATTATTTTGTTCACTCATAATGATCATACTCTTCGTTTTGTAATTGTCACCCGAATGGGCACCCTAAACGTACACCAAATGACTACATTGTTTTCTATCACAGCTTATCTGTTCCACTTGTGGCATTGTCTATGCCTTTATGCCTGGTTCTATTATACTATCTCTACTTATTGTGCATGCATGTATTTATATACCGATATATGTGTAGATAGGCAAGGAATATATATTCTGTCACATTGATATCTTTACTCTGGAGGGGTTATGTCTTAAAAAAAGATAAATGTGCCTTGCTTTTGCAGACTATGGTGGCTTTAGTATACCTGCTTTTACTAATGAACAAAATTTAATTTTGTTTTCATATCATATTTACTTTTTCGTTGCGGCAAGTTGAAGAAATAATTATAACAACTTTTGAACACATTTCTGTTTTACTTTGTAACAAAGAAAGTAGATATGTATTTTTTTTCCAAAACTTGTACTTTAGTGTGTTGTTGCATCTTAATTTGATGTATACTTTTTGTTCGATTCAAAGCTATGCCAAATTCTGAGGGTGCATGCTAGAATCAGAACAGAATCTATTATTTGTTTGTTTTTTGAGGTTTTTTCACAAAATGAAGCTAGCTGAAAAGTAATTCTCATAAATATTGAACATGAAATAATGTGTTTGTGGCTGTTTGTTATGCTAGCCAGTGAGTTTCCAGTGCAAATAGAATGTTCTTTGGTAAAAAAAAAAGAAATGCATCAAATGTTATACTGTAAATAGGAAAGCACTATATTTCTTGAAAGTAAAACTATTGAGCTATTGAGGTGTGTCGTTTGCAATGTGAGCATTGAAAGAGAGAATGAGAGAGAGATGGTGAGAGTGAGAAGTGAAAGGAGAAAAGGAGGGAGAGAGAGAGAGATAGATATATATATAGAAAAGTAGAGAAAGAGAGGGAGAGATATTTGTTGACGAGAAATAAAAATATTTCATTAAAAGTGAGAGTTTTATACTTTTGCAAGCAGCATCATAAAAAGTGTGAGTTATGAGATATATGTGTATTCACCCTTGCTTGTTCATGCGTATTGTAACTTCCTTGCTGTACACTAGAAAGCCTTTTGTTTAATGAATGAAAATGCCCCCCAAACAATGCTGTACATGTAAGATAGAAAGCAGTGCTTTACATACAACAGAGTATATATGTCTGATGAACATATTAGATAGTTACTTACCCATTCTGCACTAGTTTAATATAAAGGTATATTAATACTTCACATCTTAATTATTGTGGACATAATCCTAACTGCTAATAAATGTTGCATGTAAACCAATTTAATATATGAATAACATTAATTAACCAATTTTGGATTGAATGTCTTGATGGAGTGTTATTTTTTCTTGAAGTAATGTTTGAGGTTTATGATACAATTTGGAGTCGATCATTAAAATATATTCCAGTTGTCCTAAAGGGGTAAATGTGATATGCTGTGATGTATAAGGACTTTCTTGCACCAAACATAAACTGTACTATTTGAGATTTTATATTAATTACTATATGCTCACACTGATTATTGACATGGTATTTGCACATTTACACAATTCCCATAATTATTGTATCCTTCAGTGATTGGGTAATTTTAATAATATCCTTATTCAAGCCAGAGCCTTTGTAATTGAATGCAGACATTGATGCAAGATTATTCTATATTATTTTGTCCATAACCCGGACCCTTCATGGTTGCCTGTATAAAATGTTGAGGCAGTGCAGAGAGATTTCCTTTAATATATCGAATATAAATATCAAATATTTATGTGTGGAGTATTGTGCCGCTTATTTGTCATAAAAAGATGACCGCTTAATCTATGCGAGAGAGAGAGAGTGGGTCCAAAACTTTTAGTTCTTGCCAGATTTGGTTTTTAAATTAATTTGTTTGAATATTTTTGTTTGCGTTGACTTGAGTTATTTGTTCATCACATTTGTGAAGAAATATTGTTTTGATTTTATTTTTACATCATGAATCTTTGTTGAAGTTTCACGTTGGATTTCATTTTCAAGTGCATTTTTCTTTTGTATTTTGTTAAATTATTTTGCCTAGGGAGTTTGTGACATGTGAGACGGGTGACAAGATATTAATTCTTTCATTAACCATGATTACATAATAAAATAAAGCATCGGCTATGTTTTAGTCAATATCATAGATGCATATTTTTTTGTAGGGTGCGTAAAATTCACATTCTTTTTCAATATATACTCCGCAAAAAAAGAAACTGGACACTTGTATAAGACCAAATATTTCATATTCATTTACGATAAAATATATGATATTGTATATCAAATTAAAGATAAAACGACTCTCTTCAATATTGGCATAAAATCTAAATGAAATCATTCATGCATGACTTGTCACGGTCAGTTAACCACAGCAAGGTCTGTTTTCAAAAATAGCAAAAGTGGAACATCCACTCAACCATATAAATGCTGATAAGCATAATCTAAAACGCTATATTCATGACATGGCATAAATTTTCAACACAAATGTGACCTTTTCTATCTTCATCTCAATAAAAAGTATAAATGAAGACATATTGTGAACGTTATAGGTTTTATTTTCATCCAAAAGTAACAAAATAGGGAATTCCATGGCAAAGGTTTATTAGTCGAAACCACAGTTTGTGCCTTTATTTCAGCATGAAAAATGGTATAAATTCTTCTCAAGAATTCTACCTTACTCCACAGATCTTCATGTCACCATTGGTCAAACAGTTGGGCAGTCTTTAACATGACATTTCTCTAGGTAACTATGGTTAAAATTGCAGGGGACACACTTAAACAGACAAGCTTCACGCCTCTAATACAGACCAGTATGATGATGCTCTCATAACCTGGCCCTGTTTTATTGACGAATTTGAATTTTCAGAGATTGTTCATAACAATAAAGTTAAATAATGTCATAATTTACTTGCCCCGCACATCTTGTTTTAAGTGAAACGCTTACTATCATCCTGATCATTTCAGTCGAATGGTGTGATCCTCTATTGTTTTTGCTATTTTTGAAAACACACCTTTCTATTGTTAATTGACCATGGCATTTCATGCATGAACGATTACACCTTTAATTTATACCCTGCATGCAGAGGACTAAATTCCCTTTAATTTGATATATGATAATCTACACTTTATCGTACATTAATATGAAATATTTCAACTTTTACAAGTGTCCAGTTTCTTTTTTTGCGGAGTATATATGTATTCCTATTATGGCGAATGTAAACTTTGATGACAAAGGGTTTGCTATGAAGGACCAGAAACTTGGGCTAGCCTCGTCCAAATTGGCGACAACTAATGTAGGCCAAGTCTATGGCTAAGAAGTTTGACAAAAACCTCTTTAGTGACCAGCAATTGGTAGCAAAATAAGAAAAAGGCTGGTTACTATACATGTCTGCATGAAACCTGTATGAAATTGAATGTCTTATGACACTGGTTGATTGAGAATTGGGGCAAGTCCCAACTACGATTTTAATTTGTGCAATTTCTCAATATGGCTTCTTGACAATCCGAACCTTGTTAATCCAGCCAGCTAGTGCCTTAGTCCATCCACTGCATGTTGAGATCCATTCGGTGCATGTCGAGCGTTTTGTTCTTGTCCACTCTATTTGACAACTAGTTGGTTATGCCAATGCTCAGCATTAGCTACAAATTTGATTTGGGCCACCAAATTCCATTGATGCTTTAGCTTAGCCCTTGGGCCACTAACAATTAGCTTTGGGCCACCCTAATGGGCAACAAAATATAACAATTAATTGTTAATGTTATTATTTATTTTAGGCCACCAGATTTAGGTTCGGGCCACTAGAATTCGAAAAGTCTTTTTTACTTGCCCGACTGGACCACAAGGCTATAAAGTACATTTCTAACATAGGTAATGCGATTTGTGCTCCTGAACCCACTATATTCATTACCACAACTGCCCACGTTCCAGTAGTTTCCTGCTCAAGTTTTGTTGGATGCTCGGGCTTAGTAGTGTTCTCTTTGTTTGCCAACCCCATTTAACCACAATGCTAGTTGTCAACTTAAAAAGATCACTTACAGTTTGCTCCGCCTGTACATCCTGCAAAGGCTATGTTGAAATATAAATGGAAATGGAAATGGAAAATGGCCTTGGGTGCTGGGTGGATATTTTCTGAGAAAAATTATGGCTCTCAGGAAATGTTCGTATCCCTGCAGAGGACAAAACTAACCATTTATGAGCAATTTTACTTTCATTGTAGAAACATACCAGAATACCAAATACAATTTGAATACTATAGAATAATAGTATAGAGAATATAAAACAATGAGTTTTGTTTTGCTTGGAGCTCTTGTTGGACAGTTTTGTTTCAGTTGAAAGTATTTAATCTACAATGAATGTGTATATGTGGAACAATTTTGGGGCGTTTTGTGATGATGGCTAAATAGGAAATTATGCCTTGTGGTTAAAATGCTATTCTGCACCCACTGGCATGATACTGCCATACAATCCCATGCTTGAATGACAAATTAATTGAAATTATATCTGTCGTTTAAAAAGCAAGTTAATTTGCATTTCTTCTTAAAAATGTAATGGAAAAATATAATAATAATAATAATAATGATATTATAATATTGATTTAAATAATGCAATTATGAAGTGATTTTTCCATGCTTGTGCTTGAAAATATAAATGCCAAGAAAAAGTTAGTTAACGTTCCTTATCTTTGCTTAAGTTTTTATATGCTTTACAACATTAAGTTGTAACTAAAAATGTGTACAATGATCTATATAATATGTTAACTTATTTTGCAATGATTATGGGAAGGGTATATGTATTAAAATAATTGATGTTTGTCCTGAATGGGAGAAATAAATATTTTTGAAATGGGTACAAATTAATTTTTTGAACCAACGTTAATGTGTGATTCATGACAATGTTGCCTTATGCGATGTCCATCATTACTTGCATATCGAGGAGCTGTTAGTAGCGTCTGACAGAATTAAAATGAATTTATATTAGATTGGTTTAAAGCAATGTCCAAAGTAATAATATTGAAGGAAATGTCTTCATGATAAGTAGATATATGGCTGTAAAAATGAAAAGAAAAGTGATTGTCACTCACATGCCAAAAGCATCCGCTTTGTATACGCAGCAAGTTATAAATGTATGGAATTATATGGAGTTATGATATGTGTAGATATTGTATGCCTTGTGCAGCATACAGCACTATATGAGTTGCAATAATGGAATAAAATGAGCCAAGGTCATCTCATATTGCTACCAACATATTGCAACTAGCGCTGTTTTTTGTATGTATATGCCCCATGAAGAGAGAAAACATTTGTGTCAGTTTGTCTGTTTGTCTGTCTGTATGTATGTGTGTGTGTGTGTGTGTGTGTGTGTGTGTGTGTGTTTCGCATTCATGTTTTTCACTGTGTGTTTCGCATTCATGTTTTTCACTGTGTATTTTGCATTCATGTTTTTCACTGTGTGTGTCTGTGTGGGTGTTTGTGAGTGCCTGTGTGTATGTGTGTTTGCAAATGTGTGCACGTTAAAGAGATAGTTGAGTTTTGGTATAGAGGGCGCTACACAAAATAATTTTTTGTGAGATAATGAAAAATTTAGTGTAAAATTTGAAAGAGCATAATATTTTAGTGACAGAATAAACTTTATTTGATCAGAATCAGTTCAGAAATGGCCGAAATATCCATAAACATAGCAATTTGTAATAATTGTGGGGCCCCACAAGTATTCAATAATTTTAAACCAGCCGTTAAAAAATGTAAAAAATGCTTCTTTATAAAAATGTACAAAAGAGGTTTTTAAATAGTTGTTGATTATCTCTCTATCTAATCACTATTGCAACAAAACATCACATGCGCAATATTTTTGTTTAATGGTTGAAACCGATGAGTTTTTAGAGAGCGCCCTCTTGAATTTTAACGGCTCTTTTTGAATGATAACAGGCTTTTTACTTAGTCATTTGTAATTTTGTATTCCTTTCAAGCATGGTGGAGTAATAACTATTAGTTTGTAATGTAATGGTGCAGGTTTTGGTAACTAAAATTCAGTTTGACCAAAACTGTATTCTCTTTACCAAAACTCAACTATCCCTTTAAGTGTGATTTACGTATGTACTTGATTTTATTTATCTCTGTTTTCTTTAATTCATAATCATACAACAATAATTAAACAAAACAATATGAGACGGGAGGAGGTTTCAAAAATATATGTGCATGGAAAAGATTGAGTGAGACTGCTGATCCTTACACAAAATATATATATACAATTTCAAGCATGTTTATAGAAGAAAATGTAAAATTGTACAGGATTACCAACGACTGATTATTGTAGCCAGCGGCTGCGCTTTTGCTATAGTTAGATGTGTTCAGATAAGGAACGTTCGATTCAAATCGTGCTCAGTGCAGCAATTAATATCCATTTATCTAATTGAACTCAGAATTTAAAAGATTGAATTCTTGTTAACCTCCGTATTATAAGACCGGCAAAAGGGGAGGCGTGGAGAATGAGGGGAGGCCGCCAAACGGCCCAAGAAACAGAGCTAGGAGCTTAGAGAGTCTGTTTCGTTCGTGATAATATCCATTTCAATTAGATTGATCGATAAATCCGTAGGCAATGTGATTTAGGGGGTTGCGCGGCTTGGCTTTGAACTTGGGTCAGATAGGGGCAAGGTTTTCCCTTCCAGCCCCCCCCCCCCCCTCCCATTTTTTTTTACCGCCTTGTCCATTTTCAATCCAATCTTTCTTTCATTTTTTACGGTTACAACCGAAGCAAACTTACAAAGCCTTCTGTTGTTAAGCGGCGGCGCTGCATGCACATTTTATACAGTACCACTCACATCAAAGGGGGACTCCGACTTTGCTAACAAAAACTGCATACAGGCATGCACAATGGTTTTCACGCGTATAATAATAATGCATTTATGATGATGATATGCCACGCCTTTTGCGCGAGGTATTGTCCTTGTACCCGTCTACCCCCACACCACCCCCATAGGGTCCCTTTACCCCTACTCAACGCCTGCAAAATTATAGGGTAATAAACCACAACAATCAAGTAATAAACACCTAGAGGTTTCTACTGTATAAAGTTTCTTTTCTATAAAAAAAAAAAAAACGAAAACCCCCCCCCCCCCCCGAACATTGCAGTATAAACCAGAGTTGATTTTAGTATATTGCAGTGCATGGCGTAGTCAGAGCCACCAAAGATGGGGGTGGGGGGGGGGGGGGTGGTGGGGGGCGTACCCATGAGGGAGGCATACCTGTGCCAAAATATAGATACATTAAAACCTGTGTATAGTGACCACCTATAAGGGAAACAGGAAAAGTGACCACTGTAGACAGATGACCCCTGTTGACAAGTTCCATAACATTGCAGGGGGTAACTTTTTGTGGCCACTGTACAGTAGACAGGGTGACTGATATAGACAGGTGGCCACAAAGACAGGTATGATTGTATAGCGTTATGTTTTTCATTCCCTACCCTCACCCCCAGAAGGGCAGAACCATGTGAGCAATAATTTCCAAATAATTCAGACTTCTGACTATCTTTTCTTTCTAACCCTGTCTTTTTGCTCCCTCCCCACTCCATCCAACTTGCCGCTGATGATTGTTTGAAGATTGGTCTAATTTGTTGGTACTTACATCATTTCGATCAAAATAAAACATGACTCCTTATATGAATTTGTGTTAAACAAAAATAATGATAAAGATGACAGTTTTATAATATTAGTTACGACTTTTGATTTTAATTAATTTTTAAACTATTACCTTTTGCACATAACGAGTGTTCTATCAAAGCGTTTGCAACTTGTATCAGTTTGTAAGCTTTTATTATTATCTTATTTATCGATATGAAGAATACCACAAAAATAAAACAAAACACGGAAGGTAGGTCGATCCCAGCTTAATCTAAATTATGTTATAATTTCTATCACACAAAAATGAAGAAGAAAAATAGAGGCGCTCTATTTTTAAATCTAAGGCGCCTCGCCACCGTGTTCTCCTCGCCATTCTCTGGCGTAGATATTTTCCACCAACTCGCTCGTTCAGTACCCGCCGTGCCGAGCCGCCGGGCAGAAATTAATTTGCTATTCATCGATCTCGGGATACTTTTGTACATTTTATGAATGGGTGGTGCCGCTAGTATTATTTTTACGGCCAATACAAGAGCGATACAGTGCATGACGCTGACAACAATAATGATTATGATGTTTTTTCTTTAATATTGTTCAATATTGCTGCAATGATGTGGTTTATTATTTTGGGGCGTTCGGTGCGTGTGTGGACTATATTAACATTTCTTTGAATAAAACAAAAACAAGTTTGTGAATAAGTATTCATTGACGACCCTGGTGATAATTACAATTTATTCATGTTTTGATAAAAGGCGTTTTTTTTTTAGAACTTGTAGTCAATAACTATCAAGATATGTGGATTTATAAGATTTCCATCTAAAAACAAAATCATGATACAGTTTCCCTCACCTATAGCCTACCAATTTAAACATAATACTGACTCTTAAATTAGATTAAACCTTTTCTATAAATCATTATAATATTTGATATTACAGTATCATAGACATGTTAGAAAGACACATCCCGAATATAGTATGAGTTGTTTTCCCGTATAATATGTTTCTTTAACACCAACTTGGCATGGTTTAAGATCAGTTTTGATTGGTTCGTTTGGTTTAGATGACGAACTTGTCATTTGTTTTAAAAATAAATATTAAATATTATGATGTATACATGACTGTATTATAATTATGTTTTAATATCTGCTGAGTGGCCCCAACACTAAACATGACGAAAAGTTGAATTGAAAAGGGTTAAAACATCATTATGAAGAGTCCGCCCTTTAGTTAGCCCACTCTAGCTACGCTACTATATTTCTAGTGTGTTTATCTTTTCGAAAGCTCTCCTTCGTAAACATAAAAACAACGATCAACAATGAATGATATGATTTGGCGGAAAAAATGTCTTCTAACTTTCGTATCATGATATACTGATGCATTGTTTATTATTATGTTTTTGTTTCGTTATCTACAAACGAAAATTATTGTAGAATTATTATGTACAAGGTATCCGCGTATTAAGTACGTCCTTTTTGACGCCTTTTGCTCCAAAATAAATGGGCAGTATGAAAGGGAAAATGAGCAAGTGACAATAAGGCGGGAAAATATTGATTAAAGCCACAGTGCCACTAATTGCTCTCGACCCTGATTAAGAGTTACGGGCGTGATTTTCATCAAATTAATCCAAATCGCATTATTATCGGCATGGCGTGGAATTATGTGCCTAATGAATTACTATTTCCGATTCATTTGTTGGGAGGTGCCATACACACCGTGCTGTTGCCGCCCGCATTTCCTTTTCTAACGAGGCGAGTCTCTAAGAAGCTGCGATGCCGTATCTCACCCGTACGATAATCATGGCGTTACATACGAGCTCACAAAATAATCACCCTACCCAGCCGCGTTCCCTTGCGCTCCAAGTTTCGGAGCAAAGCCCGCGTAGGGTAGCATTCTCTCTTCTTCATGTCCCCTTCCTTCCACTCTGTTCTTTCACTGATTTTCTGGCTTTGACATGTCTGTTTTTTGTGTGGGTCGGCTCCCCACTTTTAATAATACACCAATAGGTATGAAGGGCATATCATCCATTATTGTGGAATGAAATGAGTTGAGCTTGAAACGGAGCGAGGGGTATACCCATGCACCAGTTAGCGGCAAGTAATTTTCCGCGCCCATGGACAATCTGAAAAGAAGCGGTACAACAGTTTACATGAACGCGACAGATTTTTAACTTGGCTGTGGCGAATTGTGATTAATAAAGAAAGAAAGCCGCAACCCCCGACAGCACGCGCTCTTTCTGCAGACTGCTTGGATATCTATTATTGGGTATCAAAAGATATTCATACTTCCCCCGATGTCATTCTATGTGTATATAGCTAGTCGGTCCCCCTTAAACTTTTCGCGGGCTAGATAGGAAAGTCAAACTGTTTTTGCTTGTTTTGGAGTAGATGTTGGGGTTTGTAAATAAATTGGGATAAGGGCTTTCCCAATATTGCAGATCCATATTGGCCTACACATTAACGATACTCCATTGAGTCTGAGAAATAGAGAAAACATGCAATTTCAGACGTACGATCAGCATCATCACTATCATCATCGTCATCATCGTCATCTTCATCATCGTCATCATCGTCATCATCGTCATCGTCTTCATCACCATCATCATCATCATCATCATCATCATCATCATCATCATCATCATCGTCATCATCTTTATCATCATCATCATCACCATTATCAATTTTTGTTTTCTCTTCTTGTGTCAAACATGAACATATTTTTCGAAAATACGAAAAAAAACGAAATACTGTATATGTAATGGAACAATTGTTCAACTTTATTTGTTTATGGCTTTATTCGATGCGTAGATATGCACGACTCCCTCGTAACGCACTGGCAAAATATTACAATACTAATCAATGTACGTATTCATAAAGGTACGGTCAATTTTAATCTAATATAATTATTGATAACTTAATTAATTACTTATTCAACTAAACGTCTTCTCTTCTTCTTTTGTATGAGGCAGCGCATCATCTAAGCACAATCGCGCACATTTTGCAGCCAGGGGACTGTATCGAGCATTCGAGTGGGCGAAGGATTGGGCATATGTGAAACTAACCGTTGCATTGTATACGACTTCACAATGAAGACGTATTTATAATAAACCCCCTTACAAAATATATCTGATAATGTACATGAGGGGGCAATCAGTGTACAGGAGGTTAAATTGCAATCATGTTTAGGCTATTTACGAACCTGCGTTTAAGATACAAACATAATTATTGTGCTAAACAGTATTTGAAACAAGTACTCCAGTAATAGATGTGAACGGAGTGGGGAGGGGGAGGGGGGGGGGGGGGTGGGGGGTGGGTAGGGGAGTGCTTGAGAGGCATGCAATGTACATGGCATGCCATAGGCCATATTATACAAGTGTAAAGATTCGGGATCTAGGGGCGTGCTCCGGTTTCGCCCTTAACTTGCCACACCACTGGAAGCCGTACAATTCTGTCACGAAACTGTGTCTGCAATTGTGTATGGATTCATTGAATTTCATTTGGGGGGGGGGGGGGGGGAGGGTCTCCAACTGGGGTCTGGGGGCGTGTGCCGGCTACGCCCTTTACTTGCCACGCCACTCGAAACCATACAAACCTGTCGCGAAACTCACTTCTATGTCTGCATTTCCTAAATAAATTTTTGTTCGGACGTCATCCTGTTTCATATGTGAATCAGCTTAAAACGCAGAAGAAGACGCAGAGATAAACATGTTTTGATGAAATCGGGGCTAAACGTCTCAATAATATTATTGTTCTGTGATATTCCATGAAATACAATATCTTTTTTTAAATACCACGTATACATTTTTTTGACAAACAAACAAACGAAAAGACAAACTAAAAGTAGTTGCAATATTAATTATACTTTGTTATATAACCACTCAATAAAAGCAACATTCCTATAATAATGATTTGTTTATACCGATGAAACACGCATTAGTATTATTCCGAAAACAATCCCTAATAATAACAAATCATTAATACAACTTGAAGTTCCTAATCGTATCCATATTCCACCTGTTATGACAATTAAGTGCTATTATTGATCAAACTTACTTCTGTTTTATAATATAATATTATGATATAATAACACATAATGTGCTTATACCTTCTCGCGCTTCTTGTAGGAAATAAAAGCAAACATTTTACAGCGATTTATATTCTTCACATTCATTCGAGCACACACACAAACACTCACTTCAAAACACACACACACACACACGCCCACACACACACACACACACACACACACACACACACACATACTTTTTAAAGTGAAGTTTATTCCTTTAAAGATCATTCATGCAAAACATACAATAATTGATAATTGACACTTATACATTGTCAATGTTAATTGCTTATGCATGAACAAAATAAAACGAATTAATTGCAGTCTTAGTGAACGATAAAATGAAATTAATGGCTTTACATTGTAATGGCCTGCATTGTATTTGTTGTATTTAATATTTACATTGTATTCCGTTTAATTGTACGCAGGGCCCCTTAATTTGGTAGATCAGCTTTTGAAAGTGCCACCCTGTTGAAATAAAACGTTAATAAATAAATAAATCGCTTTACATACATAGACATGATTAAACAAACTAGTTTCAGTATAGTTGAATTAAAAAAGAGTGAAATTAATGACTTTACATGAATAAAACTATTAAAAGTCATATGCATAATTCATTATCTCTGTATGATTAAAATACTGAAGGATGTGTAATACTAAATGAATGAAGTCCTGGTTACCCCTCGCCTCTCCTGTTCCTACCCACACTCACGCGAACACACACACATATACATAGTTATATAATATAATACAAACGTATTCGCGTACATACAAACGTCTGTAACATTTAATTTGCAAATTATCCATAATAACGCAAACCTTTTCAAACTTGCATAAAAGGGCGAAATGTATGTGCGTGTAATTTGCATTATATTTTTCTACTTTTCTAAAACAGCACGGCAAAAATAGAGTTGTCTTTACAAGACTATAGAACATATAGAACATAGCATAACAAACATAAACTTGTTGATTACGTATATTTCCCTTTCAATTTATCTACGTGTATATTGGGTATTGATGACGTATTTACATTTACATTTTAACTTCTCTATATAAAACAACATGGCAGAAGATTAACTTGTTTCACTGGTAAATTATGTAAAAGAGTAGATAATCATAAATATATGAGAAAATATTCAAAACATTACAAATATTTATAGCTCGTTGTTTACTGTATGCGGCGGTCATGTGGTGAACCCGAAAGCTGATGCTGGATGTCATTTTGGTCTGTCTTTTGCAATATAGACGTTTCTTATTTGCTACTTCTTTGCCGTAAAGTTTATCATTATACAATTCAAAATATAACAGATATGGAACGCTTCCACAAATAAAAACTCAAATGACGCAAGAAGGGATTTATTCTAATGAATGTTGTCTAGATCTAACAAAATATCATGATCTTCAATTTTGTGGATATGTTGGTATGAAGTGAACACCGATTTTCATTTTTAAATTGTCGTTCTGCAACATCAACCTTTCTTTTCTTCATAATAAGCCAGGATTTTTGCAATATTACAGTCACCACGGTAACTGTAATGCACGATATAATTTGGTGCTCGAATATACTGAAGTAACACTATATGATCATTATAACGTTTACAAATTATTACCATCAATAAAAACGATCACATACCGATGCATGCAAATAATATAAACGGTGAAGTAATTTGCATAGCTGCTAATAAGGTACGTTTACGGTTATTATTTTACACTTCAGATAATAGTTTTGCAATTTGCGAATAGTAGGTATAATAAAGACTCTTAAGTCATTATTTTGTATAATAAATTAATGCACAGACATGATAATGTGGATAATTATTATTTTTGTTTTGTTTTATTTAAAATGAAGCACAACTTTTCTTAACAACAACATTTTTCAGCTTGGTGATTAGTTAAAATTATATTTCAAAGTTATATTGTGATGGTTTATGAAAACAAAATCAAAACGATTTTAAAAATATTTTTATAAGTGTGAGATTTTATATAAAATGATAAAATATTTCCAACGTCATACATTTATCATGACTATAATCCTCGCACTATAGGAAGCCAATATACATGGAGGGCTTCGTTGTTTGGAAGTATTTTCATAAATTGGAACCTCGGAAATATTGTTCACGTAAGTATTTTTCATTTCACTTTTCAAACTGAGGTAGAATTTTTTGTTCAATACGTCATTATACTTTTCAAGATTGATTTCATGAACATAATATTTGTAACAAAATAACATGATTCTAAAAATGTATTTCTAAAATAATATAGTTTACTTACCCCCCTTTAAAAAAATACTTACCCTTGTAGAAATTATTTCAAATGGATATTGTGCTCTCGAACCGTAATTTTAAAAGTGTTTTTCTAGAATTTTGTGAGTTATAGTCCAAAACATAACCATCCTTTTTACCGTGCGTCGAACGTGAATAATGACTGATTTTCCTGGATAAACCATAATAATATACCCGAGTCTTGGTCATGCAGGCTTATATACAGTTGCCAGCACAAAATATCCTCTCTAAACACGAATTATACATGCACTATTTTCTAGCTGTATTATTTTATCGTGATCGGATATATGTACTTCTTAATACGGTTTGCAGTGGTTTATACTTACCAATGCTTACCGCCTATAAGCACGCATGAGGGACGGGTATTTTTCTTGCTAGTTTTGAAGGCGAACTCTGCCGTGCCCGATCTAATCCAGCTCAAGCTGGGGGTAAGCCGATAGAAAAGACGGGAAAATACCCCAAATCCGACTGGACTGAGATGATGGAACGCATAAGTATATTTATCGCATTAACCAACATCTCAGAAAGAGGGAGAGGGGGTAGGGGGATGGGGAAGGAGGGGGGGTGGGGGGGGGGGGGGGGGGGGGGGGGTACGTAGAGAAATACAAAACAAGAGGACGATCAAGAGAGAAGGAAACGAATATATTAACATTTTGTGCATCTTATGCACGTACCAACATTTTTAATATAATAAAGATATTTTTCGTGTATGTTTTGTAATGTTTGTCGACAGCATGTCACAAAGATACATCGCATAAATTATTAACATATTCATATCATTTATAATGATTATGTCAACATTATCCAACAACAACATCATCAGCAGCAATAACACCAACAGCAGCAACAGCAATGTTAGCAGCAATATATGCAATTGAAGTAAATCAGTTCAGTTCAGTTCAGTTTATTTTGCCAAAGCAATAAAATACATACATTACAAAAAGCAGTATACAAAGTATCACACAATTACAATTACTTAACATAGGAAAATACAAAAAACACAGAATAAATGTACAGAACATGAATAAAAAATGGTTAAAAACACAAGGAAATTGCTTAGGCTGGTAGCAGCCAGAAAGGAGGTAGTCCTTATATGCGGCTGACCAAAATAGTAATATATACAAAGCCTAATATGATTTAATTTAAGCTAGAATAACAAGTAAAACAAAAAACAAATACATGTACAATATAATAATGAATTTAACAACCATTGAAATCTTTAGTTAGCATCAATATTGGTCCATCAAATATGTTTTGTATTTATATTTAAAAGTGTTGACAAACTTCAATTCACGTATTTCACGAGGTATAGTATACTGCATATAAAGCAAGGTCCATTATATATAACTATACGTTTATATGAGGTTTTATGTACAAGAGGCAAGTGAAAATTATCTGCATTTCTAGTACTATAATGGTGTATATTACAATTTAGAATAAACAACTTTAAAAGTGATTTGGGAAGGATCTGTAAATAGCACAGGAACATAAAAATTGCACATTGATAATTATACATATCGATAAAATTCAATATTTTCATTTCTTTAAAAAGTGGGTGTGTATGAGCAAGATAAGAAGTATGGCAAATAATACGAATTGCACGTTTTTGCAATAAAATTACTTTTATAACATGAATTTCATATGCATTCCCCCATGCAAGTATTCCATAATACAAAAATGGTAATATCAAACTGTTATAAATCATCTTTAATATACATTCAGGAAATGATTTCAATCTAAACATAACACCAATATTTTTCGATAACACATTACAAACAGCATTTATATGATCAGTCCATTTTAATTTATTATCAATAATTATACCAAGAAATTTTTGTGAAGAGACCTGTTTAATTTCTGTATTACACAAACGAATATTAATAGAATTAGTGTCACATTTTTTATTAATAAAAATCATATAATATGTCTGACTTATATTAATTGACAATTTATTTACAGAAAACCATGTGTTTATTAACTTACTTTCTCGGTTAAAAATATCTTGAAGTGATTGAATATTTTGATGGGATAAAAAAATACTTCTATCATCGGCAAATAAAATTGATTTTAAAATTTTCGACACACAAGGAAGATCATTAATATATAAAATAAACAATAAGGGGCCTAATATTGATCCTTGAGGTACTCCACATTTAATTTCTTGGTAATTTGACTTTTCATTAGCAATAGAAACAAATTGTTGACGATGTAACAAATAACTTTTAAAAAGATCTAAACTAATTCCTCTTATTCCATATACGTATATATGTTTATATTGAATTGTAGTATACTCTCTGTACCTAACGTATATATTATAGACAATATTAGAGATGTATTTAGATTTTTTAGATTCGGAAAACATTTTCTACAACATTGTCATAATTGAATATGTCATATTATACAGGCTAATCTAAAATTAGATTCATAAATCATAAAACTATATTACAAGTTTGAAATGCTGTGCACAGGAGTTGAAATTATAAGGGATCAATACATAAATGACATGGTTATAATAGGATATCAATTTAATCTGAACTGTCTTGAAGATTTGTGTTATTGATAAGTGTGACCTTAATTAAAGACAATCGTTTTAAGAGAAAGCAATCTCTTGCGATGTTCCCATAACACGCATGTAGGGTTGTAGCTTCTAGTACATTATTGGTTTGTTCTTTCTGCCTTTTTTGTTGCTATTGTTGTTGTCAAATTAGGAAAAAGGGGGGCTTCGCCATTAGAAGTTAGTCTTATTTTAGCTCTTTTTATAGTCGCAATGTTTGTTTACGATAATTATAGTCTTAGTGTGACGAATGAGAGCCCCTTGATTAAAAACAGGGAGATGATCAAAATACGGTTCCGTTCAAGTATATCTACAGTTAATTTCCTGCACTTCAAACTGCACTTGTAGAACACATTTAAGCCGTTTTCTAATTAAACTTGTTATTAATCAGTACAACCACTAGGATCCCACTCGTCTGTATATACACTGGCCATAACATGTTATTTGACATACATATATATTTATGTAGAAAGCTTGATTATAATTGAACAAAATAATAAATACTATTATCATTATAGTATACTTTCTTATCTTATGTGCATTTTCCACTATTCAGATTAATGTTTCCAGATGCTGATGATGTAGGTTACAAAGTAAACATGTGGCATTAAAACATGCGAAAGAGAGGAGGGAAAAGGGACGACAAATGAGTAAGGAATTGATTTTTGATTTGATGTAACTGGAATAAGATACTCCGTTTGTTGTCCACCCCCGATAGCACAATGTCTTCGCGCCTAAAGCAGCGGCGCGCCAAATACAAGTATACAATCATCTACATGACTTGGATAGAGTGCAGATGTGGCGCCTTGCTGTGAGGTGCGGACGCCTCCGAACATCCGCCGCCCAAACTGCCCCGGTAACCACCACAAGAGCAACACACCCCACTCTCTCTCTCCCCCCATCCCTACCTCCCGAAAACCATTACAGTCGCTCTTGATATCAACCATCTCGTCCATATTCCAAAAAGAACCGGCCACATTAGTATTATAGTCGCCCTGGATGCCCTGCTTGCTTTCACATTTAATATGCAATGATGGGGTGCTAAGTTTGCTGTGTGCCTGTCGGGGGCTCTATAATCTCGCAATTAGCTTTCCCCTTTTACCCCCACCATTTTGAGTTGTAACCAGCAGGCGGTGGCAACCTGTTAATGGATGGACGCCATCCTCAGTCTTAGAAAGAAACCGCGTCCTTTATTCGTTACCATCTTGTTCGTGCATGCGCTTTCTCCTCACTTTCTCAGTCCTCTTTCTTCTCTCCTCAATCACGTTCCCCTTTTATCATTGTCATCCCTCTCTCCCTCTCTCAATGTCACCCCTCACTCTCTTCTCCTAAGTATCATCATGTGGTACCCCCCCCCCCTCCAAATGCCTTCCTCATCTATCATAGCTGCCTTGACATCGGGTCAAGACCCCCATCGTTGGCTTCTGCTAGATAGAAGGAGCGTTAATGACGATATTATTGACAATCTACATTTGCTTAGACAGTGATACCGGAAAAACAATTTAAAAAGCGTGAGTGAAACACCATGACCAACATTGACGTTTATATTGTTGTTGTCGCGATTGGTGTTTGAAAAAAACAAATTTATTTGGGCAATTAAGTGAAACCATATATTATATGTTTATGAAAATTATAGTATTCCCTTCTTATGTTTGTTTGTTATGAACTTGTGCATGTGTGTGTTCACTTTCATCGTTCAAAATACGAAGCCCGAAAGATAATTAAAAATCTAGATTATATATTTTGACGTTATTTATTCAGTAGAAAGTCGTGACATATTTACAAACTTGTATTTTACATTGATAAACATTATGAAGAAAATATTACAGGGTTTCTTTAAAAAATATCTATTTAAATGGTTGGGAATAAACGTAAAAATTAAAAAAGGAGGTTATTTTGCGACATTTTAATCGAAATGATAGTAATTAACTATGTATTTTAGGGTTGCAAATACACATATATACTATTTTTTATCATTTGAAAATAAAATAATTTGCAACCAATAAGCCCTTCTTTCGAAGTTACAATAAAAACATATATAAAATGCTAATAATGTCTTGGTATTGCTCTAGGCCTTAACAATAACATCAAGCATTTGTTGTTCACCAATTAATGCTAGTCTTTTCAGCGTATTTGCACTGCTCTCCAAAAGGATCATGTATCATAGGATACATGCCGCAGTAAATCAAGCACAAAACAAGTTCGACTTCCTGAGTAACATTCAAACCATGCTTTAATTCAGTCTCTTTCAACTAATACGTAATTATGTTGAAGGCAGCTAGCATGCTGAATGAAAACTTGATAAAGTAGCGCGCGCGCTCGGCAGTATTCTGGTTTTCGAACCCACGACCTATGATGAAAAAGCCTGCGCCCTCGTCACAACGGGTCCAATTGTATGGTCTCTAACGTGAATATATTAACGACGTTAGCGCCCTTCTCGCAATGGAGCGACTAGTGAAGGCAAATCATCTTATAGCAATCATAGTTCAAAATATAGAAACAATAATGAAAACAATGCTACTCTCTTAAAACAAAATGTCTTGCTATTTACCAGGGGGCGGAGTAATTGTATCATTACCGCAACAAAAATAATTATATTTTGTATTTAATTTCATGTACAAAGCAATCCGTAGTTACGAGCCAATTGCATTATTTATATCTACTATAGTGCCAATGTTGTAAGAAATATTTTACGAAATCACTTTGTATTTTCAAACCTCCTTCCTGTTGATCTGCTTTGTATCAACCTGTTTATGATACGTATAATTTGCATTGCCTTTATTAAGAATAACTTGAAATATATCTGTACTTCCCCCTTTAAAGGGACATTCCCTCTTTTGCAAGCCAAATTTTAAAAGTTGCGAGGTTATTGTCTTATCTGAAAGAAAATGTCATTTAATAGCATGCCTGAAAAATTAGGGCTTGAAAGTTATAGACCTAAAACTAATAAACCGTCGTCCAATTTTAATTGTGCATTATATGTATATTCACCCAATGAGGAAGTTCGTACACGGATTCCAGGAAGTACCACAACGCTATGCGTGACCCCTCCGTGACCCGCGCTAGCTACGTGACCCGCGCACAAATAAGAATAGCATGACCGCACACTAGGCAAAATAACCAAACCTCGCTTAAACTGAGTACATGTAATTACATATTCTTCATTTTTGAGATTTTTTTCCGTGACATACATTTACAAATGTCGGCTTCACAATACCTTTACAAGAATATAAAGTACAATATAGTTGTAATATTATGCTAAATCAGTTAAACTCTTTTATTGACCGATATATAGTCTGATGGAGGGACGTTCCAAATTATAGGGCTGTTCGATCTGATTTGTTGTGTGTGTGTTTCATTCATCCCCATCCTTCAACTGGAAACTGTTCAGACGTTTTGTAAAAGAGGGACTGTCCCTTTAATCTGACGAGTGGCTATATCGTATAGCCAGCGAAGAATGGAACAGGATTAGTTGTGATGAAATGCAAATGCTTTGGAAGGAAAATATCTAGTATGTCTATATAGCAGCCCTGTCTTCAATGATGAAGTTTCTCGCTCACAACCGCCGTATCTGCGCAATGTGAGTATCACAAAATTGTATTCTCTGTCATTTTGATCAAAATATTTTCAGGTATGCATGATATTTAAAAAACAAATATGTAATGAAAATACAAGTGCTATATGGAGCCGATAAATAAGTTAGTATCTTTGCTAAATGTTTGCAAAGCCCATTTTACTATACTTTATAAATATGCGATATTCAATACACCAAAATAGTTTGAATTTCTTCAAAATATATTTATCATTTTCTAGTTAATGGTAACATTAAAGAAATATTTAAAGGATTTATTTATGAACGGTCTGCTTGAGTCAGTAATAACGAAACAAATATACGTATTATTAAGACAACACAACATTGGACGGAAAAGCTTTACAAATACACATTATAGAATGATCAAATAAAATGAATCATACACTTCTAATGACATTTTTTCTAAAACATATTATCTAAAATCATATTTGTATAAGATTGTGAACCTTTTTTGTTAGATAGGTACTTATAACATTGTATACGGCAATTAAGAGCATTTTCTCGCCATCGCCTACGATCAACAATTCCTGAATATTATGCCGATGGAATGTATAGACGATACGGTAAGCAAGGAGCCACGGTGTCCAATGATTCTTAAGCTGCGTTCCCATTAGAGCGAATTTCCGCGGAGAATTTCCGCTGCGAACATTCGCACGAACCAAATATGTGTTATTCATATATTATTCATATTATATAATTTATATTACATGGCGAATATTCGCAAGCGAATTTTTAAAATCGCTCCTTAGAGCGATTTTTTTCAATAATTCGCTGCGAAAAAAAAAATTCGCCGCGGAAATTCGCTCTAATGGGAACGCAGCTTTACACTAGTTTCGGCTCGTGATGAGTGATTACGTAATCATTTGTTTGAATCTTCAGAACCCGTCGTTGTCTTTGCATTGACCTTCTTTCGCGAGGAAAACAAAATGAAAGAATGAAAGAACGGGAGAAGAAAAAAGGGCAAACATTAGAAAAGATAAACATGGAATGGAATGATAACATGCTGACGCAAACAAATAACTATGATGATGCGTTTTAGTTTTACGGTATAACCACAAGATTATTGTGTGCGTACGTATGTGTGAGTTGTATAAAGTGCGTGTATGAATGGTCATATAAATGTATGTTTGTGATTACGTTCGTTTCTGGTGTATTCCTCCAAATATACGTTCATGCTTTAATATGAATATTTAATACACATTAGATGTATTACTGGTGTTTTTGTTGCTTGTAAACGTTGTACTCCCGCAAAATAAGTTGTTATTGTTTTGAGTATTATGGATACTTTTTTTTAATGAAAGTTAAGTTTGGCCTATAATAAATTATCATATCCTTACATCATGCATATTCCTGACTATAAAACGTATAGTCAAGGCATGGGCATTATAGTGTGCAGGCTATACATTGAGTGACTGGGAAGTATTAGTTTGTTTAAACGTAAATAATTCTAGTTGTGCGAAACCACTATCATGGTCAACATATTTTTAACGTAAATTATATACACGTATACGGTATACGACTTGCTAACTCTTCTTTGCCATTAATATTTCCGCTTTTTTCAGCTTTGGCATTCTTCCCGTTATATTACCAGTGTCTCCGATGGCGTTTTAAGTACTTCGAGTCGCTTTTTACATTGTTTTCCTTTTGTTAGCGAGTCAACAATCAATCTTTTGAAAAGGAAGGGGGGAAATATGCTTCAGTTCGCTTTAATGCGTGTATGCCTGCATAGGCGAAGGTTGCTAATGGATGGTTGGTGGCTAGGCATATAGTTACTACCGATGGCGATGCTTTTATCATGTGCATATAGCGCCTTCGGAGGAAAAACGATACCGCTATAAATGGTTAAGTGGAAGATGGTAAAAAAGAAAAGAAAAAAAGAAGAAAAAGTATTAAAAAAGGGGAATAAATGAAAAATGAGGCGTTTGTTAAGTTTCTTCCTGACAGCTTATAGTTGATTTCCTCATGAGAATCATGATGATAAGAATAATAATGCCACAGCTTCATACTCTCCAAAGTTTGTGTGATCTTATACAGACCGACTCTAATGGAACACATCTATAGACAAAAGCCCCATCCTTATTCATTCCGGTTTATATATATTTTTTATTGTATGTAGTGTTTATATATTTTTATTATTGGTTATTATTCTTTTATTAACACAATAACTTGCGAATTCGTTCACTTCGGGTGCCGTCTTAACCTATTTTGTAATAAAATGCATGAACGCAGCGTTGAGAGAATACCAAATACATGAATTAACAGCAAAAAAAAAAAACAAGTTGGAAAATTATATGTATTTACAAGACAGAGATGTATCAATTTTTGCCTAGACCGAGATCACCTTGGACTCAGTCACCAATGGCGTAATTCATGTAGTTGTGTCGCTATTCCCTTGATTGCTGTCTTCTGTTAAGTAATATTTTAAAGGGGTATAGTTTAGTTTTGGTAGAGAGGGCGCTGCACATCACAATTTTTTTTGTGAGGTAATGAAAAGCTGAGTGTCGAATTTGAGAGAACATGCAATTTTAATACCAAATAAACTTTATTTGGTCAAAATCGACCCAGAAACGGCTGAAATATCAATGAATATATCTGATCTCATAACTATTTGTGGCCCAAATAATTAGATGATTTTTTCAAAAAATTACAAAATGCTTGCACTTTTTCAAAAAATGTCAAAAGCGTTTTTGAAATAGTTGTTGATGATCTCTCTATTTAATAATTATTTCAATAAAACATCACATGCATAATTTTGTATGAAAAATGGTTGAAACCAATGCCTTTTTAGAAAGCGCCCTCTTGTGTTTGAATGGCTCTTTTTGAATGATAACAGGCTTTTTACTTAGTCGTTTGTAATTTTGTATACATTTTGAGCATGGTAGAGTTATAACTATTAGTTTATAATGTTACTGTCCAAGTTTGGTTACTAAAGTTCAGCCTTACCAAAATTGTACTACCCCTTTAAAGATTGTAACCAAAACGTGATAAATGTATCATTTCCCTTAAATACCTTTAATTTGTCATTATGTTCATACCACGCTGATATGTAAACGCGAAGAACAAATTAAAGGAATTTGTGGATTCATGTACATAATAATATAATTAAATGATGTGTACATATAAACCCAACAAGTTGGTGGGACATGGGAAACGCTATTTGCACTTCATTCTTCTTTTCTCTCTTCAAGCTATCTACCTCTCTTTCTCTCTATCACCGAACTACTTATCTGGCGGATTAACTAAATCTCTTGAGCAAATTGCTCCTTATCTTGGATTCCGACACACCTGGTATGTAACGTTGCGCATTCGAGGAAAGATATTGAATGTTCTTCCAAACGCTTGGTGTCGTCAAAATCTTCAGCTTATTATCAATTGACACCAATTACTAATATACTGATAAATCTCAATTACACGTACGTATATTAAATGTATATTTTTATTAACGTACTTTTATTATAATAATTTATAAACCTGCATTATCTTGATAATTATCGTAAATTCAACACAAGTGGATACAATATCTATTTTGCGGATACATACTCATCAACGTCATATCCAATTTTATAGCAAACTTAAGTGTAATAAAGGAAGAGTGAGCAGAAGAAATAAGTATTATACAACTATTTGTTATCATAATCTTTATTAAGCCGATTATCAACAGAAGCCGTTACAAGAAGTGGTATATAAATATATCAGTAATGGATAATTATAGTAGTACATATACATGTAGTTGTAGAATAAATAGTGTAGTAGTATATAGCAGTAATAATAGTAATCGTCGTGGTAGTAGAAGTAGTAGTAGTAGTATAATAGATTCAGTAGCATTAGGATTAGTAGTAGTAGTAGTAGAAGTAGTAGTAGTAGAAGTAGTAGTAGTAGTAGTAGTAGTAGTAGTAGTAGTAGTAGTAGTAGTAGTAGTAGTAGTAGTAGTAGTAGTAGTAGTAGTAGTAGTAGTAGTAGTAGTACTGTAGTAGTAGTAGTAGTAGTAGTAGTAGTAGTAGTAGTAGTAGTAGTAGTAGTAGTAGTAGTAGTAGTAGTAGTACTGTAGTAGTAGTAGTAGTAGTAGTAGTAGTAGTAGTAGTAGTAGTAGTAGTAGTAGTAGTAGTAGTAGTAGTAGTAGTAGTAGTAGTAGTAGTAGTAGTAGTAGTAGTAGTAGTAGTAGTAGTAGTAGTAGTAGTAGTAGTAGTAGTAGAAGTAGTAGAAGAAGTAGTAGTAATAGTAATAGTAGTAGTAGTAGTAGTAGTAGTATAGTAGTAGTAGTATATAGTAGTATTATCTATCTCTGTATCTCATTTTCTATATCACATTCAGGCCGTTTAGTCTTAAATACTGCCAGTCCAATAGACTTAATACAAGTTCCACCATGTTCCCGTAGGCAATGGGTTAATAATTGTACTCCATCATATTTGACGTTGATATTTGCGTGAACTGTAATAGGTTGTGTGTAGCAAACAATCACGACATCATAACCACTGGCTAATTTACCCCCGGCACAGAAAGTGCGCCGTGTATCATTCAGGATTTCCGCCCCCCGGATGCAGAACAGGAAAAATGTATACAAGTATGCATTTCCCCATCCCCTCTCTGGGGAGATAATCTATCGGCAAAAAAGTGCGACATCAATTGAAAAGACGCCCTTCCTTGTAATTCTTATTCTTCCGCTTCGTCTTTGAGGGAGGATCGCAGCTTTTCATCCTTCCCCGCTGCTTAGATGGCGAGTCTTATTAAGAAAACATGGGCGACCATTCTGGTAGGCAGTTGCTAAAAAAAAAAGATAGAAAAGGGAGACGTAGTTTTTTTTCTTCTTCTTAGAGTCCTTTCAGGCGCGCTATAGTCGCGATCTTATCGCTTCTCCCCTAGGAGCCTGTGAATGCGCAAGGAACCGTAAGCGGAGAATATATATATATAGATAAAAATGCCAGAAATTCAGATGAAAAGACACAATAAGAGTCAGAATAAGGAAGTTAAAGGCACAACTTTAAGAGTCATACTTTTAGAGAGAATTTCAACAATTTAAGAGTGAAATATACGCAAGAAATAAACAATAATAAACTAGTAAGCATTATTAGAGAAAATATCAAATGAGGTAGACATTTATATCGTAGAGAGAAAAAACAATTTTACAAAAATAAAAAAATAAAGGAGTCAGAAATGTAAAATCAAAGAGGGGAAGATAACATAAAGGTTTACTATACTGTATGTGACCAGGGTCCCGTTGCAGAGATACAATCGATTGTAAGTTACACTTAATTGTAAGTCAGATCATGTGTTCTAAATGCGCAAATCTGATTGGTTAAAACGCGTACACTTTCTGACTTACAATAATTATTAATTGTAACTTACAATCAATTGTATATATCTCTTTCTGCAACGGGGCCCATCTGTGGCAAAATTGGGTTCTAGCCTGCAACGCGTGTTTTGCAGAAAGTAGCTTTTAAGTGTAAATTTTACATTTATTTCAACATGCCAGCAAAATTTAAAGTAAAATAAATAGTTAGATCTAGCTATGTCAAACATTATCATTTTTGTTTTATAAATATGAGTTTGATATCAATTTAAAGCATTCCGTAACCATAACATTTCAAATCAGATGTTTGCCTATATACAATATAGCCTTGTTTTGCCACAACTTGTCACATATTTACAGCATTATTTTATTTTCGAGAAAAGTAAAGCATTATAAATGTCAGAATAGAAGCTGTGTGGTATACAGAGGAAGATGGAGGAGAGATCATCCACTTCAGATGTGGAATAACTATAAGGAGACGTTTTTGACTGAAAATGTGTATTATATGTGTTTTTTAATGAATCTATATAATTCGACATGTTTGACATAACTTATATAGTAATTCATGTTCAAGTTCAAGTTCTGTATAAATGATTGTATTTATTATCCTCTCTCGTCCTTAAAGCGTGTTGAGCAAATTGCCAATAGAAGGAGCCTGTCTTTTGGTATGATCCGGTCGGGACTCGAACCCACAACTCCCGCGCGTGATACAGATGCTCAACCACTGAACCACCATTATTCGTTTGAACAACTACAAAAAACAGATTTCGCAAACTATATAATAAACATATTGTATTGTTTGTTTATTTGCCTTCATTAGTATTAGTATCTTGTCAATGTCGAATGTTATCAAACCGTTTTGAAATCAACTTAAGTTTTAACAACCATCTGAACGACGAATCGTTTATCTCTGTTAATATTAAACTTTTGTTGTTTATTTGTATTGCTGTTGTTGTTGTTGTTATTGATAAACATTTTTTAGTATTTGCCTTCAAATACAAAGCCATGCTGTATAAAAACGTATTCAAAAGTTATCAGAAAATGTATCGTTTATCATCATCATGATGTTTGGTTTTCTGACATAAAAAAGCGGGGGTTTCCATTTCTTTAATTACATTTGTATATTTGCAAAATATATAAAGACTACAACATACAACAACATGACCTTAATCTGCGTATACAGTTGATTGCAGTAGCCATGGTAACCGTAATCTGAATTAGAATTAGCCATGTTTATACTATTTGAACGTGGAAACTTAATTCGGATTTAACATTCGTAATGGTATTGTCATTGGCATTAAGACACTTTTTTGTTTAACTAAAATGAGTGACTCCAGTGTCAGACTACTTAAAGAGCTTGTCGGGACTTTGCAAACAATTACAATACGTATTGTCTTTAAATTGTCACTGTTTAGCTTGATTAGGGGACATGATTATCTTAATGAAATTTCAGTGGAAACCGGCCAGATATTGTGTCATACTTGTTTTTCTGGCATAAAACGTCAGCACGATTTGGTTCTTGAATACATGAAAAGAGCATCTCGCCAATGTGACGGGAAATGAATACATGCTGAATTGTTTTGCCTTTATTCCACGTTTAATTAATGTTATACTCTTTAACAACTTCAAGGTAATATTTATATTACAACGTTTTATATTATCATTAATTTATTCATGCGTTTTTAGATTTCTCGCTTACAAATCTGTGACATAGATTTTCTCTTTAAAATTCGTGACATATGACCTTTAATTTGTACAGTTAGGAGTGAGGACAGTGATTGTCTACTTAGCCGGCTATAAGATCGGATTTGGGGTGGAAAGCTGCTTATCGTATCGGCCAGCTTCCCCAGCCTAAAATGCCCAAATGTAATCACTCACACGCCTGCCTTCCGTCATGTTTATACCCTCGCTACCATCATTCTATCGGGCTGGCTTGCCGTGGAAACACTCTGACGGGGCGCTATCTACACTCAGCGCTATATGTAATATTTGTACTAAGTCTATTTATGCAAAGCAGCCTACGTTTGAAAAGGGTATCGTTGTGTATGGAAGTCGCACAATATTAAGCAAGTGCAACATTAGATGAAGGCTGTTTGCGCTAAGCGTATTAGCAAAGTTGATCCTGAGCTAAACCGTGATTTAGACGCTATAATCGCGTCTTAGAATAAAGAGATACAATTATCGACATGCTGATAAAATCAATGTTTTGATTTTTGACACATACTCTGTTAGTTTAAGACTATAAGACGTGAGCCCATACATTCTCTCACTACTTACGCTATAATTTTGCTCTTTTTTTAATCAAATATGGTGTCAATGTTTGAATTAATGTATGTTATATTTTGATTTGTTTTAATAAATAAATGTTGTCATGTATTCATTCATAATGTGCGCGCGCGTGTGTGTGTGTATGTGTGTGTGTGTGTGTGTGTGTGTATGTGTGTGTGTATGTGTGTGTGTGTATATGTGTGTGTGTGCGTGTGTGTGTGTGTGTGTGTGTGTGTGTGTGTGTGTGTGTGTGTGTGTGTGTGCGTGTGTGTGTGTGTGTGTGTGTGTGCGTGAGTGTGTGTGTGTACGTGTGTGTGTATAACTTGTATGTGTTATTTTCTTTCTATGTTTCCTTCTGAAAGCCTAAATTAATGGGTTTTTTTAAGCACTTCTTAAAATGAAATACAATTAAAGCAAAATCAATTCGTATGTAGATGTATTATAAATAAAGCACCCTCAAATTACTTGACAATTATTGTCAAACGAAAAAAAAAAAAATTAAGAAATTCTTAGTAGATTTTCTTTAACAATGTTATATTAGGGGTTCCGTCATTTATTATGTTTTATTAGCCTTTCACTGTTTGACTTCTGCAAATGTATGTTTTAATCGTCTTCAATATTTATGTTCATATTTTAACCTTCAACCATTTTGCTTTCAAAAGGTATTTTAATTTGTAATTAATTACTTTTTACCAATGTGCGTTTTTAAATAGTTATTTGACCTCATAATGTCATTTAAATTGTTGTATTTGGCCTATTCTTTGACATGCTTAATGTGTTTGTCATTGTGTTTGAATAAAACTCGATCTAGAAAAATGGTGGTTTAATTATGATATTGTTTGACCCTTCATACAATAAAGCTGCACGGTAAAAATATAACCCGAAGTTTATTTGAATAGCTATATAAAATAACATTTCTTACAGCGGGGATGAGGACAACGAAATTGTAACCATTTCTAAGCTAGAAATGTAAAAAAGTACACGTACATTGAACTTAAAGGTAGTTCAGATTCGTCAAATGAGATGCGCGGCGCCATCTTGCATACGCGTTGCGCACGGTGCGTAATGCACGTTAGCTCAGTGTCATGCGGTACGCGCAAACTAACCCAGTTCAAAATGGCGACCCGCTATGTAGCATCCCCACGCTTGATGCCCTTTAAAGGGACTTAGTAACATTGTCCAAATCCTCAAAATCCAATTGGAATTCTAGCGGTTCCCTCATACCTTGTTGTATTTGTATTAACAATAAAAAAATAGGACAGGTTTCAGTTTTTCAAATTTCCCTTTCGTTAAAAAGATATTTACGATTGAAGTGTTCAGATGTTGAATTATCCACTGGATCGTCAGAACCGTGTACAAAGTGAGTGCAATGAGTTAGTGAATAGCACTTTGTTTTTTGCTCATTACTCAGCCATATAAAGTCCATTTAACTTACAATTTTCACACAACACCCAGTGGACATATCAGATAACAACAATGTACATTGTATCAACCACTCATCATTTTTTTGCACATGTCAACAAAGTTACTAGATCCCTTTAATAATCCATAGACAAATTACATTTGGCTTCTCAATAAAATTCAACTGTTACATGGGATACAATAATATTATACATAATGGATATTCTGTGGTAAAGGTCTTACAAGATTATTATAGTCAGGAATATTAAAATGTAAGGACGATTTAACATGTTTGAGTAGTAGCACTATTGACTTGAAACATGTATATGGTACTATATTCTTTATAATAATAACAAAAGGAGGGTCGAAACAACAATCTTCCGAATCGCTGAGTGAACTTAAAATTCTTCGTGAAGAGAAAAGGACAAAAGATACGCAATTTTGATGACTGGATATGAATTTCTATGAATAATAATAGTGTATATCTTGCAAGTAACTTTCCGTTGTATCCGCGGTAATGAAATATTCATTGGTTGCATCTCTGTCTACCGCTCATGTCATGGGGAGCCGCGCCAGCGGGGTTGAATGAATCCAAAGATCCGCTGAAGAATATTTTTTCTTTTCCCGCCCTTTTTTTCCCGGGCTTCGCTGCCTAATGGCTAGGTATCGCCGTGGATTACGCGGCTCTTAAAGCATGTGGAAGGCGAGGATTAGCGCGGCTCGCTCGCTGAAAAGATGAACGGGGAGAAAAAGATCTGATGTATCGTGGAGTTGGAAGGAGACAAATAATTAGGATCGTTTTATATGCAAATGACGCGAGGTTATTCAGATATATCAACCATATCATCGCGTGTACTTTATCAGGAATTTGCAGGACAACACAAGACATGACATTGGAGAGAATGTTTTTGACATTGTTTTCATCATTTTCATTAATGCATGCCCGATCTAATTGATGGCGATGGAGAAGATATACATTATAGCGTTCCAAGGATGCCCGTGAAGGAGATTTGGTAGATTATAAGGCACACAAGTATCTCCTGCTATACATCTTCCAGACATGAACAAGGACATCTTGTTTTTCACAAAATATTTCAGATTCATATAATATCAAAAACAAAAATCGGCTTCATGTTACACACAAATGAAACCTTTGTATGGCTTATACGAGCAGCATAATTCATGAGTAATTAAAAAAGAATAACATTGACTTGAAATATTTTTGTTTATGATAGTGATGTTAACATTTTATTTATGGTAATACGGTACTCCATCTACATGGTGTATATCGAACAATTTCACATTATATAAGGCATTTGAGGCATGTTTGAAATAATAAAGGCCTTTGGTATGATTTGGCCAGGTTTCAAATAATAAAATTACCAAAACATGTAAACGAACTTTGTTTGAAAAGTAGCCTACTGTTTAACATATCATTATGTTGGATACTCTATAATATATTTAGCATAAATATTACTTATTATAATTTTGTGTATATGAAAATGAATTCAGTGTAATGAGGAAATTGCGCCTCGAAGTACTCTGAATAATCGATTTCAATTATTGCAGTTCAGTTTGTTCTTTATTTTCTAAACTTAAAGGAACTACAGCGTCTAGATGGCCTAATTTTCACAATTCGGCTCTCTATATGTAATTTTTCCCGAATAAAAAGAATTTGGCAGTCATTTCTCATGAAATCATTCAATTTCCGGGTAATTAGTAAATATCTAATTGTCCTGGGAACGCCTCTTTTAAATCGCCAAAATGTGACGTCATCTAAAGAGCGGACTAATGAACTAAATTCTGTAGATGACGCGTCATGACGTAAGCCAATGAATTGTCAATCACATGTCGATCACGCTGAAGATTCCGGACGCTAAATGTGGGTGGGGCGTAAACTGGCTGCTAAGTGAGATTTGGCATCAGAAAACTAGTCTTAAATCACTATCTGTGTTTATGTTCATGGATTTTTTTTCGGCAGACCTATGTTTCAAGTCATCAACTATGGAATAAGTGTCAAAGTACGTTGCATTCTTAAGGTCCTTTAAAGCACTTCCTTACCTCATGTATACATTTACAACTTGTTTTTGTCTTACTCTCCGTTTTCTATTGTTTAAAATAGTTTGCTTTTTAAAAATAAAAACTAGTCTCGTTCATTCATCTAACTCTCCGTTTTATATTGTCTTATTTTGTTTCAACTAAGTCTTCTTTTATTTCTTTCTTATTTGTATTTGCTTCCTTCCTGTTCTGAACGAAACAATATAATTCTTCATAAAAAATACCCCCTTCTTCATCTATTATTTGAACATCTATGCTCCTCGTACTTTTTGATCGCGTATATAATCATAATAGGAGACATTTAATTTTGGTTTAATTACACGTTTTAATATTTTATTCACATTTTGATATGCACCCTAGCCCGAAATATCTCGAACATCGCTCACAGGGGGTTAATAAATATTCTTTCTCTTTTTCTTTCTCCGTAACTCCGGTCTATATTTATAAACATCCCTCCATCTCTTCATAGCCTACTCTTATTGTCGTGTCTTCCATGCATCTTCCAGTCGACATACCATCTCTTCTCCCCACTACACCGAATAAAGATAATTCTGCCAACGCTCTGATACTCATCTGGAGGAAGCGCCATTCAGCGCTCCTCCGACCCGCATCCCGCCCGGGCGCCCCCGTGTAAATGCATCGCAAAGTGACGTAATCAGGCCACCCATCTTCAACTCCGAGAACACTGTGCTGTTTTGCATGTTTCGCTTACAAGTTTACTCGCATGCACAATGCCAGGTAAAACGTTAATTTCCATTTGATGAAAAATACAAACAAACCGGTCTTGTCAATTCATCTAACTCTCCTTTTTTCTTCCTTTTTTCTTTCCCTTATTTATGTTGATTCGTTGCATTTTCAGCTCTACGCCAGAGCCAACGTTTCCGCGCACCGATCATGCGAATGATGACATCTTCCCCTTATTTGATTCTTAACACTTTCTTTTGAATAAAAAATTCTTGCAGTCCTACAATGTCGTAAAACCACTACCCTTTCCCGATGTTCATGTCTCGCCTTATATTTGGATGTAGCTATGAATGTTCATACTCAAAATAATAGCAATGCATTGAATTGTTTAGTAACTTGCTTTTCCGTTATGCTCGCATAATTTTGATGGCGTATTTCGGATTTCCATTGAAAGAAAGAAAGACAGTATGAATTAATGCATGAATCATCAATATTTTAGTTCAGTTCAGTTAAGCTCGATTAAATCAGTTGATAGAATCTATCAAGATACTTCATTCTCCTAATTCCTTATAATGTAAATTAACAGTAATAGACAGAGGGCGTGTTTCACTACGTTCATTTGATAAGAACAGTGACTTGCCTTAGTTTCTTTACTTTCTTGAAGAGCCTCCCAAGGAAAAACAGTTGGCTGATTATTTTAAACCTTCCTTATCCTATATACATCTACATTATACAATTATGTTGATTATGTTTAGCATCGTGATGGAGTCACCGTTACTACATACTTGCACCCTATATAGCATACATTTACGTACAAGCCGATCGCTCCTCAACGCACTGATATTTTGTTCATCTGAATGATGACTATTAACATACAGAGCTTCTTCCGAGCCTGAGGCTCAAGGCAATTGGGTTGCTCTCATTTAATTGATCTGCCCTCTCATTTTCACAAGATAAACTGCAATCCAGCCCATAATTCCCTATACCCCATACATGAGAAATGATTATCTCAATCGGTTTGTTGGCACGATGAAGTGTATGTGAATAGTTTTAAAGCCGCTTGCAAGTTGTAAACAAGTTGTTCAATCGGCGTCCATCGCGCGTGCCAGCAATCTGTAAAATAAACCAACCTGTTTTTCCAAAAACATAATTATAGAAGGACTCCGTATAAATGAGCAGATTTGTGAAGAAAGAGGGTTGTTTTCCCACCCCTTTTGCCCACCCCCTTATCCCAATCCCCAATTCAAATCCTAAGCTAAATCCGCTAACGGTTGTTCTCCAAGTTGACCCCACACTTCTAACATTGTGTTACAATCTAGTCCGTTTTGCCAACCCGTTTTGATAGGGGCTTAATTTCAATCGCACACAATCGCTAATCTCGATCAGACTGTATAAGTCTCGCTAGGACGTCGGTGTCTTATAGCAATGCAGTTGTTACAGTAATTGTCGGATAAATAACAAATATCCCCGCAAGAATAAGTGTGACCGATTAAGACATCATAATAATAACAACCCGCGGCATTTGCAAGGTAATCTTGTACGACATATAGCTTTCTGAAGTACTAGTACGTTATTCTTCGTACTATACTGTATAGCAGAATTATACTAGGTATATGTAAACATCCAATGGATTTGCAGAGGTACATGTATATGTTATTTGGGATAAAGTTGGATACGTTAATTTTTATGTCAGATGAGTCCTTTTTACTTAGGCACTCATTATTATAAAACAATTACAATGTTATCTTCCGAATTACTATCTATGTTAGTACCCCGATCTAATAGTGATTCCCGTATTAATGTTAAAGAATTGGTTTTGTATAACCTTTATACCATGCACACATTGTTTACCGTTGGCAACCGATTCGTTTCAAATACATAACGATAGAAAAAAGTGCAACTCGAGTCTGTTGAACCCGTATAAAAACAGGACTGCTACCCCGTAACCATGAAGGTCCCCCGAATGAAAGTACACCGTCTTTTATCCCCCCCTATCCGCACCGGCGCCTCAGCAACAGGCATAGAAAGAAGACGTGGACAAAAAACTTTCTGATTCTTTTGTGAATCAGCATGAATCTATGCACTCACTGATCTCACTTATTCTTCTTCTCTTTCGTCTCTACACCCTGTGGTTTTTGACAATAACACCATTCCACACCCCACCCCATCCCTTCGAAGGAAAGTGGTAGGAAAATCCTTCTTGTCCTTTGATGCGTGCACGAACCTCTTGAGATACCGAGGATCCCAATCTAGTGTCAACAATAGTCAGCACCATGAATACGCCCAATCAGACCGGTTTTGTATGCGAGATAATTATTATACTGGAATGAAAAGGAAGGGAAAGGTGAGAGTTGGGCGGAGAGAAGGAGAAGCGAGAGATAAAATGTATAGACGGAAATTTGCTTAGATAGACGGATTGATGGATAGATAGATATATCGAAATATAGATAGATAGACGGATTGATGGATATATAGATAGATCGAAATATAGATAGATAGACGGATTGATGGATAGATAGATAGATCGAAATATAGATAGATAGATAGATAAGTATATATATATATATATATATATATATATATATATATATATATATAGATAGATAGATATTTAGATAGATAGATAGATAGATAGATAGATAGATAGATAGATAGATAGATAGATAGATAGATAGATAGATAGATAGATAGATAGATAGATGAATAGATAATATAGATAGATACCGTATTTACCGGCGTAATCGCCGCATCCGCGTAAACGCCGCATGCGGACTTTGAGCATTGAAATTGAAAAAAAAAGTGGGAGAAAAGTGCGCTAGGAAAACTGGCGATCATGCGCTGCATTCATAACGCACGTAGCTAGATCGATGGCAGGCAAGCGCGGCGCTGGCAGTGCATTTGTTTCGTAACTTTGAAGTTAAAAACGTATCGGATTTAGCAAATATCGGCAAAAAAGGTGAGAAACCATTCTAGGCCAGGGTAAACGTAGACAATTTGGCTAGATAATGTTTTATCACACAATCCAATACATTGCAATACAACCAATAGTCCCACACCTGCTGAAATGTGTTGTTTTGAGGTCAGTCAAGAGTGAAAATTTGACTATCGCCGCGTATGCGCCGCACCCCAACTTTGCTTAGTTTTTTCGAGGAAAAAGTATGCGGCGATTACGCCGGTAAATACGGTAGATAGATAGATAGATAGATAGATAGATAGATAGATAGATAGATAGATAGATAGATAGATATAGATATGTATATAGATATAAATAAATATAACTTTACAAGTCTACGTCGATGAAATATATATATAAAAAGTCAACAAAACAAACTCGAAAAACGCTATAATTCCATGGTAAAGTTTTTGTATTCAATATTGAATTAAAAAAAAAAATATATCGATAGATAGATATATAGATATGAAGATAAAGACAACGAGAGAGGGGGAAATGGGCAATAACATAGCTAAACAGGCTAAAGAATGAGCAAGCGGGTAAAATATAACTACATGCCCCACCCGTTTTGGACTATTATCCTCTCCCCTCATTTACTGCCCCTCCTGCGCATGCGGAAATGAAAAGAAAGGCTTTCATAACGCAATTTTTTGCACCCCCTCTTGTGGAAACATTGACCCCTTATATACCACGTCTGGCTTACCCCAATAAAGGGGGGGGGGGGGGGGGGAGGGGTAATAATAATGGGTACAACCAAGTGAAGTTGAATAACTTCTAAGTTTCACAGTAGGACCTTTACCTGTATACAATATCATGACATTCTGTCGAACGAAAAAAAAAGATTGAAGGGATAATATGAGTCAGTAAATGTTATATAATACAATTTGTTGAAAATACCTAAAAAAACCTAAATTTTAAAAATGAGGAGAAACCACTCAACGAAATTTGCGCCATAGCTTTCTTGGCCAATTTTGTAAGCTTCTCATTCGTTTTTATAAGCGTGTCATTCAATTTCGCGAAATTGAGCTGAAGGCTTGCAATTGTGGTTCAAAATTGCATACGATTTAGCTCTTCGGTCAAGTTATTTACCTCTTTTAGCATTCAATTTAAACAACACGCTATTTGCATTCATTTTCGCCAACGGATTTCACGGAAGGCGGTATTACGTAATCACGAATTTTCTCGCTTTAAATTGAATGACATTTTTACGAAATAGAAACACGTTTTAAATCGAATGCAAACAAAAATGTTTTCGAATGATCGTTATATGAATTCGAATGCTAAAAAACGAATTTGAACTGCAAAATACAGAGCTGCGGTGACAACATCGGCAAAATTGAATGCACACAAAATTAATTCGTGCGGACAACTTACGAAATTGTCCGAGAAATCCTATAATTTGGAAAATGAGACTGGAATTAAAAAACCCATTCCCCAATTATTTCAAAGTGTAATTTGGAAAGCGTGTGCAGAATGGTAAACATTCCGTACACCAACATTATTTAGACAATGTGCGAGCACTTAAATTATGTCTTATACACCAAGTTATTTGGAAAAAGGAGAAATTACTAAAATTATGTTAACGGTCGTTGGACCAGACATTTGTGATTTTACCCCCCCCCCCCCTCTCTCTCTCTTTAAAAGATGGTTCGGGTTCGTAAATCGGATGAGCGATGTCATTTTGCGAACGCCATGCTCAGTGTTATGTAGTGCATAATATACAAACTAGCCCATACTGTAGTTGAAATGGCGAATCGGGTGTGCATCCCCCACGCATAATGTCAACCTTTACACTTTAAGCGAGCTCGCTAATTCATCAGGAGAACCGTCAAATTGGATTTGCTGTCGATATAACCATCACTGATACGTATGTATTGGCCCCGGGCGCCATGTAAGATGGTAGTGGAGCAGCAGGGCGAGAGAATCATCAGGGGTCAAGGGCTCGAATCGACTCCGGCGCAGGACCAGTCCCGATAGTGTATATTATATAGGAGCAGAACACAGAATAATTGTATATATGTAATAATAATAATAATAATAATAATAATAATCGTCAATTTTTATATAGCGCTTTATAAGTCTCAAAGCGCTCGGAGCATTATTAATGAAATAATGAATCAAATCATAATTACATCTAAAGTGGCTATCAAGCATGTTTAATTGCGAAGATACACACTGTACATGGAGACATAAAAATAAACTATTTGAAGTATACATATAGAATGGTGAACTATATCCATGAACCAGGCGTTCATGATCACAGTAATTTTCGCACAATAGGCCAAGGTATAGAGCCCCTAGTCCCTACCCCCCCCCCCCCCTACCACCACCAAAAGTGACCTTTTTCCTGTTGTGGCAATACATATATACCCACATTGGCCCATACGTCAGTACATACGCACTGTTGTCTTCAGTAGATGTAGACTCATTGGCTGGAATCCACAAAGTAAGTTTAAAGGCTGATGTTCATAGTAATGTGGGGACGCTACACCGCGGGTATAAATTTATGTTTGACTAGGCTGGTCTGTGCGCACTGCATGCCATTGACATGACTGAGTCAGCGTGTATTTACGCACCGTGCGCAAGCCGTTCGCAAGATGGCATCACGCGTCTGATTTACGAATCCGAACATCCTCCGATGAAACCATGGATGAATATGGGATGAACTGCGTCATATGACGTCATTTAAACCAATGGTTTAAATGACGTCATATGACGCAGTTCATCCATGGTTAAGACCGAGTCTTATGGGAGGCCACAGTGTTAACCTTTCTATCGTTTGAGAATAGCTGTTAGCTCGTGGCAAAATGAATGAACAAAATAAAGATAAAGTGCGAATGATACTTAAATCAGTATTTTCAATATACGACAACATATTATGTATTGCTTAGTAGTTTTAACGTCAGAATTATATTTCGGATTTTGGATAATTTATGAATGTACGGTGCTTCATATAAAGCATTTTGCATTTTTAACTATGTGGTTTAAATCGTTACTGTTATATAAGTTCGAGTCCTGCATGAACCATGTTTTTTATGGTCTTTCTTATCAATATTCCTTGTGTTTTACAATAATCGTTTTAATTACAGAAATATGCCCCCTCACGAGAAACGCAAACCGGGTCTCTCGCCCCCTCCGCTTAGCCCCTTGCCTGGTTTGATCATGGATACGCCAATTAAATGCGCGGTAGATGGGGGAAGGGCAAAATAAACTATCAAACTGGCTGCGGCTGTGAGGTGGTATAATGTAAATAAGAGGTATGAGATGAGCCGAGAATGTCACGTCAAATGTTTATCTTGCCAAGTGACTCGAGGTCTACAGGGAAATCATGGGATTTTGTCTGAAGCTCATTCAAACTGAATGATATTGAACTTTCATTTGGGTATTTCTTCTTCTTCTTCTTCTTCTTCTTCTTCTTCTTCTTCTCCTTCTTCTTCTTCTTCTTCTTCTTCCTCCCTTCTCGAAACCGAATACACTGTCTTGAATTTTTTTTTTTATATTTTGTAAAAATGAAATGGTTAATGAAACAATGCAAACTTTAGGTATGTTATGGACATTATTGTAGGACCTAAGAATTTAAATAAATATTAGAAAATATTACATATTCATATTATTCAAAAGAATGCATGTAGATTTTTTAGAATATCAAGATCTTCAAATACAAATTTAGCCTTAACATGCGACTGATCTTCTAATTGTAATCAATCTGATTAAAAAGATAAACAACTTTAATGTATTTAAACAATGTTTCGAGGACATGGTCAAATCAAATCCTTCCTAAATATTGGCATTTTAGAGAAAATATTGATAGTGAACTTTTTACCAAATACATATATCACGGTCTATTATTCCATGTTTTGATATTCCCTCTTGAGTACGTCATTAATGTTTTTAATGTTTACAGCAAATGGTTTCTTTGAAATTGAGGATACCAGAGCCAGAATCTCAATGTAATTCTAAAATAAACAATAAACAATAAACAGTGAGTCAAAACACAAAGCGAGCTCGGGCAGATTAGTCTTGTTTTTTTACATTACCAAACCTTTCCTTTCGTAAGCTCGGAAACCTCAGAAGTGCACCAACATGGACAAATTAATATATCCTACACAAAATATTGTTTGAATGCATGCGTAGGATGGGGGTGGTATGCCTTTTGTTCGTTACTTTTTTTTTCAACGTTGTTATTGTTGTTGACCAAGTTGTGATTTCGTGCGATTGGCATTAACTTTTCTAGCTACTCGAATAAGAGAGTTCGTAGTTAGCCCATGGAGCAACGGACGTAACCGGGTTTTCGGCAGATTGTACCAAAATTGAGACTTTACGCGTACGTTTACGGCACAGCCTGTGACGCACGCATTTATAGTACAGGAGCTCTATGCAGAATTTCCGCGTGCGTGCGTGAATTCTCCTTGTGTTTCGTTACGTTTGAAAGACCTGACCAAAAAAAACTCACCTTCATCCTAAAATATTTAAAATTGAATAAATATAACCATTCATTTTAATTTTCAAATTTGAAGCAGGCTAAATCATTTTTTTAGAATAACAATCACATCTTTGCCCGTTTTCAACACTTAAAAGAAAACAGTACACACAAATCTACGTATCGGGCCTTTGCGATTTCAATAAAAGCCCAGATACGAAAAAAAAAGTCTTATGTATATGAGATGTCCGTTATGATTAATTCAGAAAAAAAACATTTATGACTTCGAGCCAAATTTCCCGTGAAAACACGTTTCAAATGTGACAATAATTGCACGAAGGTCTATGGGACAACGGGCAATATCGATGTTTTTGGTACAGTGAATTTTCGTCTCAGAAATTGGCGCATGCGCAGTTTGTAACTACGAACTCCCTTATTTGATGGATTAACATTCTAGTGGCGTAAACAGAATGAACCCAGACAGGGGGCAAAGAGAGGGTATTGTGGGAGGGAAGGGGGGGGGGGGGGGTTCTCATTCGTTGGGCAATTACAGAGAATGATAACGCATTGTGTTCGGTATTTCTTAATTTATTTCAAGCCAACTTAGGCCACATTGGAGAGCAACAGTTCATAATGGGGGATACCGCCTGTCCCCCGAGTTACACCTACAATATAGAGTGTGTTTAAGGTACGTCCATCTCCATTGCCAAGCGAGTGTGATTTCGTCATATTTCGCGTCACCCTAAGCTATATATTTCCTAAGCTATAATATAGTGACGTGATTACCAGTTTGCGAAGACGGAAATGGATTAGAAAACAACAGTAGAATAAATGTATACGGATTAATTCAAATGTAATCGGACAATCCCACTCTTATTAAGATGGACGAACTTTTGTTCAATAAACAAAAGTTTGCACAACAGGCTGATGTTAAAGGGATTCATTTTAGTAGTTATGTTGACATAATAATTATGCAAAAACTGATTGGATCGATAAAATGTATATGCTGTGATTTTAAACTTATGCCTACTGAGTGATGTGTTACATGTCAATTGTAAATGAATATCATAATGATCCAAAATGCAAATTCATATTGCTATACTCATTGCTATAATCTGTACGCAGATGAAAATGATACCGATTTGTTCTTTTTCAAATTAAATAATATGAATCTCAATAACAAAGAGAGAAAAATAACCGGTTTCATAATTCTATCCATTGGAGGAAAACAAACGGGCATTAACGATCCACTAGAGATGGAAGTGGGTTTAGGCCGTTACGGTTACAGAGAAATTTACTAGATCCCCTAATTTAACAGGATAGTTGAGTTTTGGTATAGAGGGCGCTACACAAACTTGTTTTGTGAGATAATGAAAAACTGAGTATAAAATTTGAATGAGCATACAATTTTAATGACAGAACAAACTTGATTTGATCAAAATCGGTTCAGAAATGGCTGAAATATCCATAAACATAACCGTTTGTAATAATTGTGGGGCCCCACAATTATTCGATAATTTTGAACCAGCCGTTACATTTTTTTTTAAATGCTTCCCCTTTTCAAAAATTTACAAAAGAGGTTTTTAAATAGATGTTGATTATCTCTCTACCTAATCACTATTTTAACAAAAATTCACATGTACAATATTTTATTTAAAATGGTTGAATCCAATGAGTTTTTAGAAAGCGCCCCTTGAGTTTAACGGCTCTTTTTGAATGGTAACAGGCTTTATACCTAGCCATTTGTATGTGTTTATTCCTTTCGAGCATGGTAGGGTTATAACTATTAGTTTGTATGGTGCAGGTTTTGGTTACTAACATTCAGTTTGACCAAAACTGTACTCTCTTTACTAAAACTCAACTATCCCTTTGAGAATATCCCGATGGTCAAGTTGATATTAAGCTTGGTATTGCGAGTGAGATTTGATATGTTGCGTCACAACAACACCTATATACAGCAACGCGATTACATCAACGTAACGATTGACATTTAAATGTAACTAGAACAGTAAACAAAATTTATAAAAACTCACGAAAATATACTTTAGGATAATCCCACTCTTATTAATATAAACGTAGCATGAGCCACTCAGCGTACTGAAAACCATGGTCAAGTTGATAACTAATACGTTTGGTATTGCGAGTGAGATTTCATAATTAGCGTCAACCGCACTGCAGTCATCATAACATGCTACGATGGGAATGGGCATATTAAGCACATGATCGTGATGAAATGGAGTGATATAACACACTCAATTGCCTTCATATCATACTACCCCTCTCCTACGGTAAAACGGCTTGTGGTTGGTCCTCGGTGGAATAGTGGTAAGTTTATCTACTCCTTTCCTAGCCCATACTCAGCATTTTCAAACTTGAATCATGGCAAGCTAAAGGTATGATGGGTTTGTCTTATTTTGTGTAGCATATTATGTTTAGCCCATATCGTTAGTGTTTTGGAGCAAGTTCGAGGCTAATCGTTTAGCCTGTAACACGTTTAATAAAGCTAATTATGGGGTATCCAAGTACAAGTATATTATTTAAACGCAACCACAAATAACCGTTTCAGTTAAGACCAACGTGTCGTGAATATAGTCATGATTGGGGGTTTTAGAGGTTTAATTGAAGAAGAGCAGAATATTATAAAGCTAATTTCCAACGTCATTATAGTCAGGTTAAAAGAGGTGAGCGATTGATCATTGATGGGAAACCCATTTTTGAGGAGTTCGGGATGACGAGAACCAAAGACGGTCTAACAATAGCTCCCATCCATGCACTATTTAAAGCGGACCAATTTCCTTTCATCTTCTCCTCTTTTTTATCTCTCAACTTTCTCACAACTTTCAGAAGAAGGTCAACATAAAGGCTAGTTATCAGCTGGTTAATTAAGCCGCGGATTTCGGTCGGCTTTCCCCCTCCTTTCGCATTCGAAAGAAGAGAATGGACCTTAACAAGTTGGACTTGCCACTAAAGTCGTATTGTTCGTGGTTTCTTTCAGACCGACGCGTTTTTTTTAGATCATTCCTTCTCAGGCAGTGGCGTAGCGCGGGGGGGGGGGGGGGGAGGCATGGGGGTACGTGCCTCCCTCAAACAATTGCATACTTATACAATGCATATAAGGGGAAATCCTCAACCGATTAAAGAAATACATATAGAGTGTGCCTCCTCAATAATGTGCGTGCCCCCTAATCAGACTGACCACGCTACGCCACTGCATTCTTCCACGTGCATTGGGGTGAAAGAACGGGGAAATTAGTTGGTATTTTCGCCTTTTTTGTGGGGGGGGGGGGGGGGGGGGGGGGGGTTATTCAGCCATTATTATTACCCTTCTGTTAAAGGGATCTAGTAACATTGTCAAAATCCACTAAACTTTCTTCAAACTCTAGCGGTACTCACATTCACTCCCCGTCTATTCGTATTACCAATAGAATCATATAGAACAGGTCTCGGTTTTCCGAATTATTCCTCTATCATTATGATATGATCGAAGTTTTCGGATTTGAAAGACTCCCTGGGAGATTTTAAACTGTGTACAAAGTAACTGCAATGAGTTAGTTAATATCGATTGTCATTTTCTCCTATTATATATTCGGCCATTTGACATTCGTTTCACACATCACTCAATGGACATATCAGATTTATCAACTCTTCATCGGTTTTAATGGCACATGTCAACAAAGTTGCGCTAGGTTCCTTTAAGATCTAGTAACATTGCCAAAATCCACAAAACTTACTTAGAACTCGAGCGGTTTCTATATAACGTACCACGTTGTATTA